>JBBPDB010113538.1:0-19387 GCA_037974465.1 Brachypetersius altus
TATTTTAACGGTAGAGCAGTACGTACTAATTCAAATGTAGTACGTAGTATGCAGTATGCGATTTCGGACGCAGCCTAAGACTCTTTTTACAAAGTTTCAGACCTTAATCAGCTCGTTAGAGCTGATGCATGGCAACAGCTGTCATTAGTAAATATCAGCTGGTGCCAATTTCAAAACTTTACAAATACTCTGCCTCTTTTGGAAACAAGTGTTGTGAACTAATGAAGTTAAAATAGAACTCTTTGGCCACAGTCAGCAAAGGCATGTTTGGGGAAAAAAGGAGCAGCATTTCATGAAAAGAACACCTTGCCAACTATTAAGCAAGGGGGTGGATCGATCATGCTTTGGGGTTGTGTTGCAGCTTATGGCACAGGAAACATTGCAGGGGTGGGGGAGGAATGGATTCCACTAAATACCAGCAAATTCTGGATGCAAATTCTGGATGCATCACACCATCTGTAAAAAAGCTGAAGCTGAAAAGAGCATGGCTTCTACAACAGGACAATGATCCTAAACATACCTTAAAATCCACCTTGGACAATCTCAAGAGATGCGAGCTGAAGGTTTTGGAATGGCCATCACAGTCCCCTGATTTAAACATCATTAAAATTTTGTGGGTAGATCTTAAAAGAGCTGTGCATGCAGGACAACCAATGAAGCTTTATGCAAGGAAGAATGGGAGAAAATCCCAAGTACAAGAACTGAAAGATGTTTAGCTATAAAAAGTATTTGCAAGCTGTGCTATCTGCCAGAGGAGGTCTTACTAGGTACTGATTATGTAGGGTGTCCAAACATTTGCAGAGTGCCACAAAAATGTTTTTATTTTTTGTCTTTGTTCAATTTTTGGCTTTGTTAATATTGTGCATGTTTTTCCTAGAGAGACTGTTTATATCTTTTCAATTAAAAAATTACCAAAATGTTTTATCAAGGGGTGGCCAAACTTTTGCACAAGACTGTACATGCTTCACTGAGTAGTGAATGCAAGACGGATATACTCAGCCTCACAAGTTGACTTTGACTTCCAGGAAATTGCAGGGCCTTGTTTTGTTAGGCTAAAACAGTGACCTATAGTGCTGCGTCTGTGCTCAACTGAGGATGCCCAGTCAGAATCAAGGAAAGCAATCAGGTTAAAATCCTCTTCACCTTTCTTAAAACTCATAGTCACTTGTACCCCCCCCACCCCCAAAAGACACACACCCCCACAAACCCCACAACCTGGCACAACCTATACCAACCCACCACAGATATACATATTCTATCAGGCAATGCCTGTAATTTAGTAAAATATGATATGGCAAGATGCCATTCATAGAAAAAAAAAAGATTCAGTAGAGTCTCTCAATGTATATTTAATTTTCTTGAGCTTTAAATAAAAGGATGTACCTCATTTTGACTTCCCCTTCTTTTTGTTCATGCCCAAGTATGACATTTTCCCCGAATCCTTCCTGTTGAATTTCGACTTCATGCTGTCCTTGAAACTTCTGAGAATATTTTCATTACTTGCTGTAATGATTACCATCCAGCCAGATAGTTACAACTGAGATGTCACCTTCTGTTTCCTGTTCAGACAGTGGTCAGGTTTCTCCTAATGCTGTTTTGTTCTAGATGGTCGTTCAGAAGTTTGTACCAGTTTCTCCCAGATTGTTTGAGGCCATAAAGGGATTTTTTTTAGCTTGTACAGTAGTTTCTCTCCTCTGTCTGATTTTTCTTTAAAATTCAATTCAGTTCTGTTTATATAGTGCTTTTAACAACCAGGTTGTCACAAAGCAGATTTACAAAGTCCAGGTGCGAGCCCCTTGTGAGCCAAAGGCAGCAGAGGCGAGGAAAAACTCCCTCAGCTGGAGGAAGAAACCTCAGGAGGAACCAAGACTCAAAAGGGGAACTCATCCTCCTCGGGTCAACCTAGAGAGAAAGGAACGAGAATTTTTATGAGCATAGATAACAAGAGAAGGCCTTAATGAACAAGATTATAGACAGACAGGCCGTCTACAGCTAACAGAGCTGGTTTATCACTAAGTGTCCACAGAGGTAGATATTGTTGGACGAGAACCTGAGAGTCTGCAGCCCATAGAATCAGGATCAGGAGAAACAATCTCTGCCGGAGCTTTAGGTAACGGTTGCCTCAGCTTGGGGAAGGGCCCGAGTGGAGAAGGGACCAGTCAAGGGGAATTTCCCACAGTGATCAGTCCAGCAAATGTGCATAAGTTCCCCTCAGAGAAACCAGAGGAGAGATTTAGTCCTGTTTAAATTTGAGAGGATTATTTATATCTGTGAGGAGATACCCACTAGTTGTTCTAAGAAAATCTGATGTATGGGGGCAGGTAAATATACCATCTTAACATCCATCTGATGAACAATGAGGTCATTTTGAGCTGCTACTTGCATTAATTAGCTTCCTGATGGGATGCTTGCTGTTGGGGCAAATGTCTCATGATAATCTCTGCCTTCTGTTTGGCTGCATCCTTTAGCCACATATCTGGTTTTAAATATTCGCCCAGTTTCTGCATTTACTTTAAGGACATAAACCCATTTTTCCCACACTGCATTTCTACCTTCAGGCAATGGGGTCAGTTCAAATGTGTCATTTTTCTTAAGTGATTCACTCTTTTCCCTCATTGCTCGTTCCCATGCAGGGGCCTTTGGTGACATCACAGCCTCACTGTAGGTTTGGGGGATGTCACACACCACTCTGTAACAGGGTTATACCCTTAATTCTAATGTCTTTAATGTAGTCCCCTAAATATTTTCTCTTTTTGTGTAGCTGTGTGTTGTTGCTTCCTTTCGTCTTCACTTGGGAGCTGATTTTCTGTATTGTCCTCTCTCTGTGGCTTCTTGACCCTTTTTCATCGCTTGGCTTTACAGTTTTGTATCCCTGGATTTCTGTATCATATTTATCGGTTTGTATTTGTTGGTCGATACTGTTCTTTCTAATGAATTTCACTAGCTTGTGCTTTGACATCTTTGTGGGGTATGACCGTGTTGAAGGCGGAGGTGTAACCAACAAAGAGTCCCCTGATGTGGTAGTCTTTGTTTTCCAGGTGGGAGAGGGAATAGAGAAGGGCAGCAGCGATGGCGTCTGACGTGGACCTGACGGGTCGGTAGGAATACTGCAGGGGGTCCTGAGTGTCTGCGATGTGGCTCTGCATGTAGGCCAGCACCACTCTCTCAAAACACTTTGCAATGATTGGAGTGAGTGCTGCTGGTCTGTAGCTTTTCTTGGGGAGGGGGACAATGGCTGTACAGGTGGGAACAGCGCTCTGGCTGAGAGAAAGGTTGAAGATGGAGGTGAGAACATCAGCCTCTTGGCCGTTGTAATGGCACATTACAATGCTTTAGGGGGAACGTCCCGCAATGTTGTCTGGTCCTGCTGCCTTGCAGGGATGACTTCCCTAGTGCTTTCTGTACCTGGTCTATTGAAATCACAGTCGTGCAGGATGCTCTCAGTCTCTGGGGTTCAGAGTTTGACAGGTTTGGTGACAGGTTTTGGTGACAGGTTTTGGTGACAGGTTGGTAGCTCAGTGGGTAGGATACTTGCCTCTGGACCAAGAGGTCATTGGTTCGAATCCTACCTTCAGCACACCACCATTGTGTCTCTGAGCAAGACCCTTAACCCCAAGTTGCTCCAGGGAGACAGTCCCCTGTAGTTAGGGAATGGAAGTTGCTTTGGATAAAAGCGTCTGCTAAATGCCACATATGTAGGTTTTAATAGTTTCAGTCTCCGACTGTAAGCCGGGTACATGAACAGGGAGATGTGGTCTGGAATTTATGTAACTGTAAACATGGTCCAAGGTGTTCTTGTCACGGGAGGGAATGTCCATGTGTTGGGGATATTTATTAAAATTACCAGCGATGATAAAAACAGCATCTAAATCAGTTGTCTCTAAAGAGCTGATGATATTGTGGAGTTAGCTCGCTGCGGGATGTAAACAACTGACCTAAAAACACAGCTGAGAATTCCTGCGGTAGATAGCAGGGGTGGCATTTCAGCGTTAGAGTTGTTGATAAATGCACACACACCTTCCCTGTTAGCCTTACAGGAGCCTACGGTTCGGTCTCCATCGTGTACGGAGTGAGTCTGTAGCTGAACGGAGCATTCCGGGACTTTGTCAAAAGCCAGGTTTCAGTGAAAATAAGAGCGCAGCACTCTCTTATTTCCCGCTGTGTCGTGATCCTGACTCGTAGTTAGTCCAGCTTTTTTTTCAGGGATCGCACATTGACCAGTAAGAGGCTTGGTAGCGGTGGTCGGCTAGCTCAGGTTTTTAGCCTAGCATGGAGTCCCGCCCTCTTGCCTCGCTTCGGGGCCTTCCTGGGTGTGGTGGCGGTGGCGGTGGCTGCTGGGGTGGACAATGACTTGAAGTTCCGGTGGTATTATAACAGTAAAGTCGAGAGGATTCTGTGAGTTACTGATGTTCAGTAGTGCCTGTCTTGTGTAAGTTAGCAGTGCACAACACTTGTCCAGTGCAAAAGGAACAGAACACAAAAAACAAAAGAAAGCCTGCATTTGAGAGCAGAGCGAGAAAACACGTCTGCCACAAGGGACGCCATGTTTATGGAAATGTAGCAATATTTACATTAATGTTTATGTTACAAAATGAGTAACTTATATTTTTCTTAATAATTTAGCACTAAAATGCATGAAAAATCATATATTCCCATGAAAAAAGTGCAGAGGAATGCAGAGGAAATCTGCGATTTTGCAGGGGTTTCCGCGAACAATTATAAGTTCGGTTGTAAGAAAGAATTAGTGGGGTTTTGATCTTTAAGGTACAAACTGTATAATTGTTCCTTCAAAGGTCCAACAATGGTCTTCAGATCCAAATGTGCATGTTTTTACAAGCTTTTTTCTCTTATAACAATCTCTTAAATTAATACTGCCTTTACCTCTACTGCCTTTACCTTGGCCAGGACTCCCTGGAAGAAGAGATAATGTATCTCAATGGTACATTCCTGGTAAAATAAAATAAAAAAAATAAATAAAAAAAATTGAGACAGTAGTCTCTTTTGCAAGTGAGCCCTGGCCAAGTAAAGGCAGTATAGCCTAGAATGGAACCTTGTGGAACTCCAATATCTCCAGTATCCCCATAGCTTTTGTAGACACCCCAATTTCATCAAGAGATTGTAACAAAATGCTATGATTTACTGTATCAAATGCCTTAGAAAGATCAATAAATAATGCTAACAGTATCATTAAATTGATGTGATGGTGCTATGCCTGCCCATGAAACCTGATTGAAAAGGACTAAGAATGCTGTAATTAGTTAAAATCTCCCAAATTAAATCACAAACTAAAGATTCAAAGATTTTAGCCCTCTTTGAAAGCTTGGAAATCTGACAGTAATTATCTAGTATAGTTGGATCCCTG
Source organism: Brachypetersius altus (assembly GCA_037974465.1). Lineage (NCBI taxonomy): Eukaryota > Metazoa > Chordata > Actinopteri > Characiformes > Alestidae > Brachypetersius > Brachypetersius altus. Next base: position 5,363 of record JBBPDB010113538.1, read on the forward strand.
CTCTTGCTGCTTTCCAAGAGTCAGGAATACAGTCTTGTTCTAGGTATAAATTAAAGATATATGTTAATGGGTCAGGTTTAATATCTGCAGAAAGTTTCAGGATAGATGGGTCAAGACCACCAGGTCCAGCTAATACTCGTTCCGATCTCATAACAGATCTGGCATGCAGATTGGCTACCTAAAAGTGCCAAAACAAGCATTCATGTGCTGATTTAAAAATAAATAATCACAACAAACAGAATCTTGAGCAAAAACCAGCTGATTTACACTCTCTAACTTTCACTCTCCCTCTGTGATTTGCTCAGCGTTTTTTCCTTCATGTTTGTGTTTTTCCACCTCATAACTCTGACATCGCAGACTCTCTCTCCGACACATATTTTAAAGGCAACTCAACCATCCAACCTCTCCCCATATATTACAGAGGGGACCCGACCACAGAAATCAATTTTTTTAATAATCAGAATTTGTCGCCTGATCATCTGAGCGATTAGCTGTGTACAAGGACACTGAAGGGGATGTTTTGACAATTTTTCAACTTCCCTCAGAAGAGAAGTGTCCTCAAAATTCACCTATAATAAGAATAATAATAAAACTTAAGAAAAAAATTAGTGCAATTGCTTACACAGTCCCATTAATAACAGCAAGCATTTAGGCTAATTAAAGATTGGGGTGTAGGGCTAGGGCTGAAAATCTGGAATTGTTGCAAACAATTTTACGCAAATTGCACAAATGAACGACATATACCGCTAAGTAATGTATCAGTAGTATTTTATTGCTCTGAATAGGTTTCTGCAATACTTTCAGTGTTCAAATGAGTGTTTAAGTCCAACATAAGAAAAAGTAAAACTAAGAACCCAGCTATGAAAAAGTGAAAATAAAACAGCGGTCTGACTGTCGACCCTAATAATACTAATATGAAAGTGTTACTTGGTACTGGCCTAAAAGGAAAATCAATAAGAGTGCCTTTTTTCAAGAGGGGGAGTCCGAATTTGACCCCTCTTTGAAGTGGTCACTGTTGTTTCCTGATGGGCTCTGTGAGAGAGTACAACAATAATAACAACAATAACAATAATATGAAGTATTAATTAGCATAACACTCATTTAAATGTGGCCAAAATGTAATACAAATGATTTGCACTAAAATAGATGCGTGAACTTGATGAAGGGATGGATATGTTTGATCACTGTTTGGAGACTGAAAGCTTTGTCTCTTGAAACTACATTCCTTTGAATTGGGTCAAGAATGAATAGAAGTGAATGGGGGAAGAGGGATGGACAACATGCAAGGAAAAGTTGAGTGCTGCATCTATGTGTCAGGGGAGCTGGCCTGAGGTGTGACTTTAGGTTTAGTGGGTTTCAGACGAAGCATGTCCGAGCAGGGAGATCTGAAAAGTAAACTCTATTCATTGTTTATGCCATTTTTGCCGACATTGTAGGCGAATAGCATTGCCACGGTAGCAAAATAGCATTATAATAATACAGTGCAGTAATAAAAGCCTAAACATTTGCTGTAAATAGACAGATCCAGGGTTATAGGGTATTCTCAAATGTGACATGATCTGGCAGAATGCTGTATATTAAACGGTTGTCAAGTTACAATCGTTTGAAATACGGTAGCACAGGACCATTTTCCAACTGAAAAACCGAGAAAAAGTTTTTTGTCTGTTTTTGTTGATATCTTTAACAATCCATAGCATCCAAAAGAGATGCACACAGTATTCAACAACAACATTCTGCAGGCATTTAGATACTTAGAAAAATACATTAAATCAGAGTGAAGCGTCAATTATTTCAAAATATTTATTAAATACTTATCAAATAATTCATATTTTTGTAAGATTTGAGAGCCGCCACTCAACTTTAATAGCCAATTCAGTACATTTTCACAATTATATCCATGATGAAACTTCATTTTGAAGACTATTTCTTTCATATAAGACCGAAAAGGTTTTTTGATGTTTTTCAACATAATCTAAATAAATAGAACGCCGACTTCCGACTCATTATGGCAGATCCGGTCACAAATATAGATATTTTTCCATAATTAGTTAACAGTGCATATAATTAATGGAAGCACAAAGAATCCGGAAAGATAGTAGCAGAGATGCAAAGTATCTTGCTGTAAAACTGAAGCCATTTTGTTCACAGGTGTTTCAGCAGCAAGAGGGTGACCGCATCAACATCCTAAGAAATGCTATTTGGGTCCACTGTAACCAGTTCTCAATGCAGAGTGTCAAAGATGATGAGGTCAGTATATTTATTCTGTACTGCTTTTGTTACACTCACGCATACCATCAAGCTTTTAAGCCACGAGTGGACGCTCATTTCTGTCTGTCTGCAGTGTTACGAGGAAGTGAGGACAGTTCTAGAAGAGTGTGACATCAATACAGACATCAACAGCTTCGTTGAGTTAAAAAGAACAGGATGTACGCCACCAGGTCAGCAATGCCCAGCAATGGCCTCCAGTTTCAAATACATTCTGCTACGTTCTCTATGGTGTTTAGCATCATGCCAATGGCTCTACAAAACCACAGTACTTATAAAAAGTTGTAATCAGAATTTACTTCTGACCTAATTCCATGGTTGATTCCAACTGTAAAGTCTAAAAATGTGGGCAAGAATACTTTAGTCTAAAAATATTTTGATTATATTTGACTCCTTAATAAATGTATCAAATGTGTTTTTGCATCATGTGTGTAACTCCATGGCTTAATTAGAGAGTCCTACATCCCTGTGGACTTTCAGTCTCAATCTGCATCTCTGCAAGTCTGGAGAAGACTGGAGATTTAGACTAGAGATTTAGACTAGAAATATAGGGGCGGCACGGTGTTAGCGTTATTGCCTCACAGCAAGAAGGTCCTGGGTTCGACTCCAAGGTTGGGCGCAGGGTCTTTCTGTGTGGAGTTTGCATGTTCTCCCTGTGACCGCGTGGGTTTCCTCCGGGAGCTCTGGTTTCCTCCCACCTCCAAAAAAACATGCAGGCTTTGGGGAGTAGGTTAATTGAGCACACTAAATTGCCCATAGGTGTGAATGTGAGCATGAATGGTTGTCTGTCTCTGTATGCGGCCCTGCGACATGCTGGCGACTGTCCAGGGTGTACCCCGCCTTCGCCTGTTGCAGCTGGGACAGGCTCCAGCCCTCCCCGACCCCGAATGCAGGATAAAGGGGTAGATAATGGATGGATGTAAGAAATATGGACTCCCTCAGCACCCTTTAGCCAGTGACCACTGCAGTACTGATATTTTGCAGAATATTTATTGTTTTGTTATTAGTTATTACATGGCATAGGACAGTAAAATCTTTTTGTGTTGCTTCTCTAGCGCCCATTACATTTGAAACGTACTATAACCGAGAGACCTCAAATGAGAGCAATGGCACTGCTCGCTTTGGGGTAGGAGTGATGAAGAGGTAAGAACTACGCAAACTATTTGCATGTGTTGCTTAGTGCTTGGCTTAAGAGCTTACATACGTCAGTAAACTCTCCTCACGTGACATTCACTGTGGTGCATGTGGAACTATATTTAAATTCACTCATGCAACACATTAAACTGTCTTTCAGGTTTTCAAATCTCTTGCAAGGCAACTGCTCTGGTGTTTCCAGAAGCACCAATGACTGCACACAGCCCTCAGCTCCCTCTTCTGGTATGTTAGACTTGCTAAAACGTTTGGCAATAAGTAATACAATTAATTGGTTGTCTACTTAATTAGGATGATATTTATGCTTTAGAATGGTTCTGTATATCTACAAAAATGTACATTCTTCTTATGGAACTTGACTATTGCCAAAAAGGTAAATATATGCTGCAAAGACAATTTAACTCTAGCCTGTTTTCATTTATTATTGGCACAGATTAAATTTAGGTGTGATACATTACATAACGAATGCATCTAAAGCATCTTCTTATTGTGCATGGAGGCAGTACGTGTAATGCGTCAATATAATATGCCATATATTAATATATATGTATAGTTTAGAGCTACAGTGGGTATAGAAAAGAATGACCCCCTTCAAAATTTTTACTTTTTGTAGCTTTGCAGCCTGAAAAGAAGACACACACACACAAACAAGCACACGTACACACACGCAGCTGTATTTACAACAGCCAAATTAAAGATACGATAGCAACAATTTAGAAAAACATTAAAACCGAATCACTGGGATGGATATAGCATCACCTCCTGTGTCAGCACATTGTGGACCCATCTTATGCTAAAATGACATTTGTGTCTGAGGTGTTACCTCTCTACCAACTCTGCAGATCTAAACTGCCCAGTATTTGCCCATTCTTCCTTACAGGACTGTTCAAGCTCAGTCAAATCTTCCAAAGTACTTCCATAGAATTTTCAAAAGGATTTAATCTGGAGTCTGAGTAAGCCACGCAAGGACACCTTTTTCGCTTTCAGCCACTGTGGGGTCAATTTTGCTGTGAGCTATGGGTCACTGTGATGTTAGAAGGTGAACCATTGACAACTTTCTGGCAGAGACCATCAGGTTTTCTTCAAGAATTTGGCAGCAGTTCTCCTATCCATTTTTCCTTTTATCTTTACAAGTGTCCCGGTCCCTGTTGCAAAGAAACAGCCCCAAAACAGGATGCTGCCACCGCCATGCTTTACTGTTAGTATCATAAGCCCAGACAACAATCGAGCCTCTGCATGTGCGCAACCCCTAACTCCTTTTAGCGTAGCTTAATTGAGACTTAATGTGGCCTTTCTTGGAAAGTGATTTTTTTTGCAACCCTTCCATACAAGCCACATTTGTGGAGCACTTGTGATTTTGTCACATACACATTGACCACTTTAAGCCATACATTACAGCAACTGCTTCAGTTACCACAGGCTTCTTGGTAGCCTCCCTGACCCGGTTCCTCTCCTCTTATTGTGCTATCATGTCTTTCACTTGTATGTGATAAGTGGCATTGTGTTAAAACAGCTGTAAAATTTGTGTGTCTTCATTTTAGGCTGCAAAGCAACAAAACGTGAATATTTTGAAAAAGCTGATTCTTTTTTATACACACTGAATTTAAGGGGATGTGAAGAATTAAATATGATTTTGTTGCTCAGTATGACCATTTACACCCTATATTTTTTGTAAATGGCTTTTTTATTTGCAATGTAAGACATGACATTTAAATAGCCCATTTTAACACCATAACAATAGACAATAATCATAATAACTTGGTGAATGACTCTTGTGCCTGTTTTCTGCTGTAAATGACTTAAAATAAGTTCTAAGTGAGACTAATTACAGTTTCTAACATAAACCTTCCTTAATCTCATCAATTAATTTGTCAACTTAACATAAGATCATTTCACTTGCTAAGATTTTGTGTTTGCAATGACTGTTTATTATCTTATTCTAGCACTATTTTAACTCATCATTTAAACATTAAGTTCTTCATCTGTTAAATCTGGTCTTTTAGGGTTTCCAGGACTGGAAAAAGTATTACAGTAATCCCCTGCTTTTCGCGGGGGTTATGTTCCAAGAGCACCCGTATATAGTGAAATACAGTGTTGTTGTGTTTTGGTTAAAAAAAATGCCTAAAATTTATATTTTTTTACCGTAAACCCTAAATATGCCCCCAAATATGCTCAGAGACCACTAACATTTTCATTTTAAACAGTTTAATGCATGTAATGTAGTTTAATGTAAATGTAAACCTGTATTCGAATTTAAATTCCCAGCAACTTGGAAGGTTGCAGGACAAAATGTTTTTTTGCAGTTTCTGTGTTATTGTGGGGATTTCCGCATAAAACTGAGTTTGGTTCTCCAAAAAAATGGAGAATCCGCGACTCCTGATCCGCATAAAACTGGGGGATTACTGTATAACAAATGTGACCGCTGTTTAAATCCACTGGAGGGCACTGTTTCTGCTGAACTTATTTGTGGTTCAGCAGCTGCGGCTTCAGTCTCTCGCAGATGTTTTCTGAGATTCGAACTAATAATTGTTCACTGATATCCCCTGCATTTTTTTTTGCTTTTGTGACATCTGAGCCTCGGTTAGCAAGGCAATCAGAAGCATCTGAACGGAATGAGCCTGTGATTGCCTTGCTAAGGCCCAGGCATGCTAAATTATTAAGAAAAATATTATTTACTAATTTTGTAACATAAATATTAATGTAAATTCCATATAAAATATAACTGTATAAATATGTTGGTACTGTCCAGAGAAAGAAAGCGTGTCTTGGGATGGTGAAATGCAGCTGTACTCAGTGGCTGGAGGTTTGAAAGTAGCCAATCTGAGAATGTTTTTTCTCCTTGCTGCTGATTGGCTGCTCCCATTTGAGACATCTCAGGCAGCTGCAGTCCAGAATTTCCCTGTTGAGCGTCTCGAGTGTTCTCGTGCTTTTTGTTTTGTTCTTCTTGAAGCCCTGTATTTTTGTTACTTTAATTTATTTCTGTATTTACCTGCTTATACCAAAGACAATGACAGAACATACCAAAGAAAACATGCACGCATTAATTACAGTACTGTCTATACAGTGGTAACATCTGTATTTACATTCTAGCACCACAGAACAAAGCAGTTCAGTGTACACTGTAGAGTATGAATACGGGCTTACCTTCACATTTTCTTTAAGGGTAATGTATTAAGCTGAGTTTAAAATGAAATCAGTGTTTTGAAATAGTTAGGGTTTACACTATAAAAAGAGGCATGTTTTTTTTTTACCACATCACAACTTGCTCTTGGTGCTCTTGGAACGTAACTGCATTACTGTATTCCAGGACAAAGTCAGTGCCTTCTAATTGGTATAGATACTACTGATTACTAGACACTATTTTTTCTGTAATTCCAAGGTGGTGACAGCTCAGATGGAGTATATGCCTCCATTCCTGGGTTTGCGAATGCAGATAGAACTGACCACCAAGGAGAGAAGTACAAGGCTCAGTATGACTACATTGCTCAGGTCAGTTTTGGTGTTGGTTCTGAGACCAGTCTTATCATTTCTCTTATAATAGCTCCTCTATCTATATCTATCTATGCCCCACTTTTTGCCCCAGCAAGTGTCCTCCTCATTGGCAAGTTTCTCCATTTGTCCCCATATTTTGTCAATCCTCTTCACATCTGTCTCCAGATTGCAGTGCCAGGTTGTCCTCATCTTCCTCTTATTCTTTTCTTTTGTCGATCCGAAAGAGGACATTTCTTTGAACGCAGGCTTGCACAGAGTGTTCACAACCCATCCCTAGCATCTTCTGGGGTTTCTTATTGTGCAGGCTGCTGTTTACTGGAAAGAACTGGGATGATAGACTTTTTCTGAGGCCTGTGTTATATCCAGATTCTCTTTATGGCAGTGGCTGTTCTCTGCTTCATTCAATAAAAAGATTAAGTTAATTTCAAACATTTTATTCATATAGCACTGTTTACAGAAAATGTTTTCACAAAGCATCTGAGCCCAGGTGATCAAGCCAAATGTAACTGAGATGAGGAAAAGCTCCTTAAGCTGGAGGAAGAAACATCAAGAGCAATCAAGACTCAAAAGAGGAAGCGCTCCTCCTCTGGTTGTTCCGGAGAGAGAGAGAAAGACTCTGTGAAGATAACTAAGGCCTTTGTGTACAAACTCGATCTTTGTTAGACAGATTGGCCATCTATGGCTAATTGGGTTGGTAGATTTAGGAGTCAGTAGAGCTATTATTTGTAGGAAGAGTACGTTGAGTCTCTAGTTCACAAGAGCTGGGACAACAATCTCCTCCCACAACTCCTGAACAGCAGTTGTTGGGGGAGGAGCATGTGGGTAGCTGAAAGCAGCCGAACGTGTGAAGGATACTTGGACATGGGACACAAACTATGAGGTGGTGACCTAGGGCCACAATTGTAATCAGTTGGGCTAGACAGATGTGCAGCAGTTGCTCTGTTAATCTTTTGCCACAAAATTCCGCAATATGCCGCAATGCTGCAATATTTCATAGGTAAAAAAAAAAGCCATTTAGCCATGGTTCCTCGTTCGTTCAGAAACTGAACTAAACAGAAACCTGTGATTATTTTTGTTAGCTTTAAGACAGGTTTCATTATGACATTTACTATAGCATCTACCTCACCTATTTCAATGCTGCTGTGCTGTCCTTGAGGAATTAGCTTCTTTATTCCTGATATTGAGGTCAAGTTTGATGCCGCTGTTTTGGTCTCTTCTATTACTGGGCATGTAAAAAAAGTCAAAGTTCGCTTATTTTGTCAAGAATGTCCATGATGTTCTGCTTTTGAGCTGCAGTTGTCTTCATGTCTATGGTCAATAGGAAATGTGACAAGCATCCCTGGATCACTCCTGTCTGTACTTGGAAAACAATAGGTGACCATTCTGTCATACATGAGTGCACCACATTCATGTATGAAAGCAGATTTCTTTCTCTGTATTTAACCCAGTCACCCAGTCACCCAGTCACCCAGTGAAGCAGCAGGTAGTCACTGCCCCGGGGGCAGTGTGTGGCAATGGTACCTTGCTCAAGGGGACGTCAAAGTTACTTAGAAGTCTTGGGAGTTCCTGACAATGTCGTCTCAGCAGGGGGTCTGCCTGTCTACAATTGTCATATTCAATGACGTTGACATAGAGAGGTTCTAGAGTTCCACCCTAGTTAGAGTTCCGTAATCATGTACAATACTGTGATATGTTCAGTGCAGGATCTGTTCTTGAGAAAGCCAGCTTGTTGGTCTTGGAGTTGGGGATCAACAGTGCCTTTCATTTTGTCCTCTGTTGAAGGTCTTGTCTGGTGTGGACAGCTGTGTTGTCTTCTTATAGTTAGATCAGGAACTGCGGTAAGCTTAATGAGGTATCCTTGTTTACACTCTTGATGGGATTCTTGATGGTTGCTACGTTGGTCTCGCATCAGCTTTTAGTGCCTCTGTCTATATTTTGTCTTGCTCTGGAGATTTTCCGCAGTTGTTTAATGGGCTAGTGGATCTCCTCCTGAGAAGGTACACCAATCAATCAGCTGATAACTGACATCCAGCTGAATATTCATTGGATATGGGGCTAGTCTGTGCTCTACCCATTTGCCTTTTTGTATCACATTAAAGTCCACCAAAGATGGACCAAAGTCCTGCTGCTTGAGTGAGGAAGAGCCAGCAACCCCTCCCTGTAAAAAGGACCTCTTGCTACAGACACACCAACAAGAGACTACCAGTCTGGAGAGGATAAATGATGGTTCTCCCAGAACCATCATAACATGAAACTAATAGCTCATAATATTTAAAAAATATCCATAATATTGATTGCTAAATGTTACGCTTCTTTTTAGGGTGTTGACGAATTGTCCATCTCCATGGGAGACGTTCTACAGGTTGAGGAGCAAGGAGAAGATGGCTGGTGGACGGTCCAAAAGAACGGCCAGAGTGGCCTTGTGCCGGGATCTTACCTGACCAAGATTTGAGCCAAAGTGAGCCAAAGCCTAATGTAAAGATCCTCAATTGATTCCACTCTTGTTTGGGTATTAGAGCCAATAACCTTAAAATATTTGCAGAGCAACAAGGATCAGTATGAATATATCAAAATCTACCTAAACTCCTGCAGAAAGATCCTTAAATGAACCAGGGTTAATTTGTGAATAAACGTTGTACTTATTTTGTTGAGGCGGATATATTTATTACTTAACTAAAGTATTTATTGGTAAAGAAAACCGCCGCAATGGATTTGAAATTGAGCAATCAAGATTTGATGGAAGAGTTTTAGGGATTTAACAAAGACATAAAGCTTTCAGAAAGTTCAGCCATTTTTCACAGACTCCCTCCATGTTCAAAAGTAATATAAAAAAAAATACGTATTGTTTTAATAATTGCATGAAAATCTTTCTGTCTTCAGTTTTGTCTTTAGTGACTGAAAAGCTGCTGTACTGGTCTGGGATCAGGTGATCAGGCCTTTGAAGAACGCCCTATTGCTTCACCTGGAGAAACTCTTGGGTTGCTTTCGTCATCATCCATTTGCATCCCACTACTGTCAGGAGTCACATCAATCTCCGGTCACCCAGTTCCATTGGCAGCCATACATACCCACGCCATAACATTACCTTGACAGACAACGTGGGGCTTCGGATCATGGGCTGTCCATTTCTTTCTACATACTTCACTTTCCATCGTTCTGGAACAAGCAAGACAGTCTTCTAGAATAATTTGGCCTTCCTGCTCTTAGTGCTACCACTGGTTTCCATCTAGAGGTAAATCCTCTGCATTTACATTCATGAAAGTGTCTCTTGATTGTAGACTTGGACAGTGACACGCCTCTTGACCTGGCTGGATGTTTTGAAGGTGTTTTTCTTCACCAAGGAAAGAATTCTATGATCATCCACTTTAGTTGTCTTATGTGGTCTCACAGGCCTTTTGGTGTTGCTGAGCTCAACAGGAAATAAAACTAAATGTTGATTTGGGCACTCCTAAAGTTTTAGCTCTGTGTTTATTTAGGTTTTCTTTAGCCAAGTTATGGCTCCCTTCAGTTGTATTGACACATTGGACCTGATGCCGAATTCAGGAAACAGCTTCCAAATGCAAATTCAGCGCACTGAATGAGCTTCTGACCTTTTATCTACTTTATTTGTCACGGAAAATGGAAGGAATGGGGCCACACCTGGCCATGAAACTGCCTGTCAGTCATGCGTGCAATTAACTTTGAGCCTTTGAAAATGGATGGACAGTAACTGCCGTAATTTACAAAAGCTTAACGCAATACCTTTGTAAAACCCTTTAAAGCCGAGTCGGCACTTCTGTCACCTCTTGATTGCTTCATTTCAAATTCATTGTGGCGGTACAGGGAGAGAAAATTGCATCAACGAGGAACATAACCTTACAATAGAATACATTTAGTGCATAATGACACAGTCAAAGAATATTTGTATACTTATTACTGCACACAGTGTATACTTGTATACTCCAGCATTAAAATACAGTTGCTTATGGAATGCTCCTGGATCTTTTATACATATTTTTGTATACCACTACTGGTCATACTACTGGATTCGTTTTTTAGATCGACCAATACAAGCTGGATCGTTTTAGAGGTCTGTATCAACTTAAATAAGTTAATTCCAACCATAAATGGATTGTGACTCATGTGACACACTAGCGTCAACCACTCATAACTTTAAATAATGGTCTGTCCTATTTACATCTGTAGATAAAGTAAAGTAGCCCCTTATAGTCACTTGTGAACACACCAGAGCAGAGCAATGTGAACTTCTTTCTTGCCCCATGCTTTAAACAAACAAAAACGTGGCTTAAGAATAATTCTGCACCCTCCTCCCTGGGAATAGCCTGACCTTTAGACTTGTTCTACACAAGCTTAGGTTTGAGCCTGTTCCTCTAACAATCAAACAATGTCTGTAAATGTCAGGCTGCTTTGTCTGAATGGCCTGTGAGAACCAGAGAATATGCAAGATCAATAGCCAAGTTTGCATTAAACCGCAATAACAAACGTATCAATGATCATGTAAATGGTGCATCGATAGGTTTAAACAGGTAAGTGTTCATTTCATAAAAACACCAACTGCAACACATTTCAATGTCAAAATTAAGTTTAATTTCTTTCTCTGTAGTCTATATACATTCATTTAATGAGGTCGCTGTTCTACATTGCGCTAGAGTCTCCAAATTTTAAAATCTACTTCTCAGAGTACTAAACTGCACACAATAAAGATGGGAAGGAATAAAAGTAAAACGGAGATAAAATACACGGTTAGTAGTGCATGAAAAAGTTTCCACAAACTTTAGTTTGTGTGTAACAGGGGTTAATTTTTCGGACACTTCACGCTATTGTAAAATTGGATTCATATTGCTAAGGGATCTTGTCTGATGCTGCCAGTGTTTTCTGGTGATGGTAGGCATAGATGGGTCAGCAACAACACATAGACCTCCAACAGATGAAATGACTTTCCCTATCCCAAATATTCACAAGTGTGATCTCAATGATGCTTGATAATAAAGTAACCAATAGCTGAACACGTAGTGCAAGTGAACACATGAGGAAAGCAGAAATTCCACGCTTTCTGTCCATACAATAATGCCATCTTTCACATGATCAAAAATGCTCAATCTTACAGACACCACATAAATTAGAGGAAGCAAGCAGTCTTCTCATTTAGAAACAAAAAAGAAGTGGGTTGATCGCCATTTCTCCATTTTGGCTTATATAGCATTTGGAAAAGAACATTTAAAATAAAACAGATCCATTCTTACAGAAGCACATAAATAAATTAAATATTCTGCTTCACCCATCACCAATGAACAGTGTGAGCAACCCTGTCTAAGTTGTGTAGCTGAAAGAGGAGGGCATGATCAGTGTGCCATCACACACTAACAGAACCCTGAGCCCTGTGTATGTATGTGTGTGCGTGTGTGTACTTTGTCTTAATAGTTCCTCATTTATGCATATGTCCCTCCAGTTATCAATAACTCGTATGCAGGGTCCCGACCTCTACGACACAGCACCACACAGGCACACAGCATCCCAAGCATCTAGGAGAGAAGAAGAAAGTTTACATCCAATACACTATAATGCACTATAGAGGAAAGCCCTAAGCTGTGTCCGAAAAGTGCCCTCGTTTACTATATAGGGCACTATGTAGTGTGTCAGCCATTTTGTAGTGGTGTCCGAAATTTCAACCGTCAGTTTCGCTGCATGACATGCCGAAATCTAGAGTTCAGACACTGTACACTACATGAATTCACATATACCATCATGCACTGCGGGTTTCTTTTACCGTGCCCTACATAGTGAATGAGTGTACATTTCGGACACACTGCACACTACTTTTATCGCACTGAAGTCGGAGGGAGGAGAGATGGGGCGAAAGTGGGGCTTCAAATGGAGGGGATTCAGTCACATTTGCACAGAAAGGAGATTTGGAGAAAAACGATTCTAGCTGAAGTGGAAACAATAAAACCAATAAATTACCAATAAAACTGATTACTGATTTTTGTGGATGCAGATATTTTAAAAATAGAAGTGACTAGGCTCTTCTCAAAAGAACTACAACTGTTGATGGAAAAAGCTGGTTATCTGCAACCGAACCCCAACAGAGAGGCCCATTTCCTGATGTATTAATTACTGAGGTCAGATGGGTCAGTTTACACACAGAGGGGAATACAATCTTTGGATGTGAAGTGAGCCTTATTAATGTATTAATGTTAAGCCTTAAAAGACATTCAGGTGTGTATGCTTCTAACGACAATTATGAGGCAAAAAAAGAATCCTTTTGAGTTTAAAACAATCGAATAAGGCCACTGTGAAAGCAATGGGTGCCAAACTGCTAAAACTGATCACTTTCCACAGTAGAAAAGACACAAGTGAGAAATTTCAGATGTTTAACTGACAAATATCCAGAATTTTGGCCTGAAACTCCAAGTTTTTTTTTCCATCTGAGATCTCCAGGATTCTTTACTGTTGCATTTCATGATTATTGGCTTTGTAATGAAATCATAATTATTAAATTAAATGTATTGTATAATACATTTTTGTGGCAAGTGTTCAGTTTTACCAGAGTTCAGACAATGTAAGATGAGATGAAGTTCATACCTGAATTGCAGCAAATGTCAGTGCAGCCCAGATGACGTACATCATAATTTCCTTCAGTTTCTTCACAACTAGAGCTTCACATCCCTGCGGGATTAAAAGTAATACAAATCTTAAAAACTGGCCATAATATGCCACCTCTCACACATAGACTCTTGGACTCATACCTCAGGATAGAGGTCTCCAGGACGAGAGAGGGAGCCAGTACAGTTGCTCACGTTGGGTTTGCAGCAACTCAGGGGTACACTGTTGTTCCGAGACTCATTAAACCAGCGCGTGTTTCTCCAGTCTGAATAGTTGGCAATTCCACAGCAGTGGAGCTTAAAGACAATGCAAAGTGTTACGGTTTTATTCAAAATACCTCAGCAGTAGGGCTGCACAATATATCGCACAGTCATCGCAATATCAACATGAGCAATATACAGATCACATTTATTGACTGAACTGCAATAAACGGTGTTTTTTCCAAAACTCTTCACCCAGTGCCACAGAGAAGAGGGCAAAAACATCACTGGGCAGTTTCTTCATCTTCTGTGC
>JBBPDB010113626.1:0-19360 GCA_037974465.1 Brachypetersius altus
TGGCAACACTCGTGTATAACGCGCCACACATCCTGCAACCTGCTGATCCAGCCAGAGTCGGGCAGAGAGAACCAGTTCTCCGCGAGTGAGATCATCGGTGAAGTGTATTCAATAACTAATGTTAGGGAAATCTGTTGATGTTTTGTTGCACGTTTCTGAAATAAAAAAAAAAATATATATATCGGCCGATATATCGGATTTTAAAACAACAAATATTTGTATCGGTATCGGCCTTCAAAATCCTTTATCGGTCGGGCTCTAGTTCATACACACACACACCCCTAACTTATTTGTTAGTGTAGTATATGTCTAGTCAATTAACCTTTGTGGCAAGAAAAATGACAGAAGTAAAAGAATTGTGAGATAATTGGATTGATTTGCATAAAAAATATATATACTATAGTTACTATGGTTGTATTATTTATTTTGCTATTTATTTAAAGTAGCCTGAGAATGTTGTTTGTCTCTAAGATGTTAAAGGCTGTCACTTTCAAATCTCTTGCTTTTTCAGTGTCTTAGGGCAATGCATTCATTAATCTAAAAATGTGTAATTCTCATTAAAATTGTATCTTTCAAAAATCTTAACAATGCTAAGATATGGGAAATAGGATTTTCAATTGTTTTCCTAACATTGCCTTTAAAAATTTCAGAATACTTGGTAACATCAAATTTATTGTCTTTGATTTTGGTTATTATAACATTGGCCTTCATTTTATACATTGGCCTTGATTTGAAGTCTTAAGTGGAATTGCGTTTTTTTTTAATGTTCTCTGTGTGTCTTATGCTCTGCAGATTTGCACTTGTGTGTGTGGGCTCAGACACCTCCTCCAGAAAGTTGCTGGACTTGCTGTCAAAGCGAGAACTACATGGACAGAATCCGATCGTAACTCCTTGCAATAAACAGTCTCTCAGCCAGTTTGAGATGCAGTCACGCAAGAGTGAGGAGCTTTCTATGCCTGGTGACCAAAGCAATAGATCATTCTTACAGCAGAAATCTAGTTAAAATCAAATTTATACATTTGTCCCCTTTACCCTCAGCCACCTTTTGGGCATACAAAGCTTTGTGGCTAATCTTGGGGTTGCGTATGTGTTTTTTGAATAATGTACAACAATCTTGAAACATTTATTTGTCCATTTTTGTAGATAATGTACAGGGTTAAAGAACACAGAAGCAAGCCTCTTTGTCATTCCTTAGCAACTCTGCACAACTGAGAAAAGAATAAAACTAGATTTTGATACCCAAAGTAATTTCTGATCCCAACAACATTTGGGATAATGGGGGGAACTGAATAAATTTGAAAATCAAACTGATAACTGTTACAGTTGTTATTGGATCTAATCTTGCTATTGTTTTGGTCCTATTCTGAATGTACATGCAGTACCCTTGCCTGGTCAGTGATGGTTTTCCTTTCATCTTTGCAGGTACTCAGTCAGGGCAGATGTCAGGAGAGGGTAAGGCTGGGCCTCCAGGTGTGGGGCCCCGTGGTGGCTTCCCCCTGGGAAGGGGTCGAGGGCGCTTTCCAGGTCCTGGAGGCCCTGGAGGAGACCGCTTCCCTGGACCTGTCGGACCTGGTGCACCCCCACCACACTTTCCAGGTAATTACAGTGATTTGTACAATGGCTGTCAGTACATCATATGTAAGAACATTTATGCTTCAGTTAGTAGTCCTCAAGTTGGGTTTTTGTAGATTTCATATTATGCATTAATGTTTTTGCTTACATTTTTTCCTAACTAATTTTGTAGCCTGAATTCCATGAAAAAAATGTATTAAGAATTTTTTCCATGTTCACCAGTTCTCTAGTAATTGTTTTGTGTGCAATTATTTTGTCTTTTGATTTGCAGGTGGTATGCAAGGCCCACCTCGCCCTCTACCAGGACCTCCAGGCCCACCAGGCCCCCCTGGACCCCCTCCGCCTGGTCAGGGCCTCCCCCCACCCCTCTCTGGACCCCCCAACAGAGGTGACCGTCCCCCTCCCCCCGTCATGTTCCCTGGTCAGTTTGGTCAGCCACCAATGGGCCCAATGCCCCCTGGCCCTCCACCACCTGGCTATGGTCCACCCCCAGGCCCACCCCCACCGCAGCAAGGCCCACCTCCCCCAGGCCCCTTTCCTCCCCGGCCTCCTGGTCCTATTGGTCCTCCTCTGGCACTGGCCCCTCCACCTCACATGCGTGGCCCCCCTCCTGGAGGCCCACCCCCAGCCCCCCATGTCAACCCTGCTTTCTTCCCTCCACCGGGAAACAACAACATGCCATCGTCAGATAGTAGAGGCCCACCTCCAAATGACCCATACGGGCGGCCGCCACCATATGATCGCGGAGATTATGGCCCTGGCAGGTAAAAAGAAAGCAAAAACTTTTATCCTCTAAGCCCTTGGTCCCAAATGTAGTCAGTTAACCAAAACTGTTCAGATTGGAAGCATTTATTCCCAAATAAATGTATGTACATTGTCAGTGTTGTTTCAGCCCTGTTAAGTGATATATTCAAATGGTATAAAATAGATTTAATGGATACTTTGATTGTTTTAACTGTAAATTTGAATCACTGTTACATCAGATTGTCTGTTACTGCCCAACTTGTTTCTTACCTTCTATTATATCTCATGAGTGTGGGTTTGATTTTTCTGTGGTTTTTTTTTGTTTTTGTTTTGTTTTTTTACACGTTTGTGATGTCATGCTACTGATGGTTTGCTTTGTGCTTTTCCCCCTAGATTTAGCATGTGTTGGGAGTTTCCCTGGCAATAAGTAACATTAACTGTCTTTACATCTATTCTATTTTTCTCTCGCCCTCACAGGGATATGGATGCAGCTCGGGCCCCTCTAAGTGAAGCAGAGTTTGAGGAGATAATGAACCGGAACAGAGCAATTTCTAGCAGTGCTATATCCAGGGCTGTTTCAGACGCCAGTGCAGGTACACGCTTGTAATCTACAGGATATTCTTGAGTCATATATATTAGTCAAATATATTAGAACAGCTTTGCAGAAGTGAAGGCCTGAAGCACATTCCTTAAAGGTTTTTTTATTTCATCTTTTATTTCTGATCACTTGATTCTGAGGGGTTCACAGAATGTAAGTTTGAAGCAAGAAGAATTTTTTTGTTTTGATTTTATTGCTCCCCCCCCCCTCCCCAATAGAAACAGCTAAATAATTGGCATAGGCTAAAATAATAGTTACTTTTAGTTTCCTACATAGCTGTGTGTAGACAAATAAGAAATATTTTAATATTGAATGAATTTGTTGGGCTTTTTACACACAGTACGTGTTCTCACACAGTACTTTCTTTCTAACTTGGGGGTAGTTTTATTAGGATTAAAAACATCTCATAGTGAAACTAAAAGGTCTTGAAGGATTAAAATTTGTTGAAACCTGCACATACCCTGCTCTGTTTTTAAAGTTGAAATCTCTGTCTGGCCACAGCCTTGTATGTATCTTCTGAAAAAGCTTGTTTGACTGTGCCTTTGTGATGCAGCGGATTATGGCAGTGCTATTGAAACTCTGGTGACCGCCATATCCTTAATCAAGCAGTCTAAAGTGTCTGCGGATGACCGCTGCAAAGTTCTCATCAGCTCCTTACAGGACTGCTTGCATGGCATTGAGTCTAAATCCTATGGCTCTGCCTCCAGGTAAAATGCTTCAATTCCTCTCTTTTTAACAGCAACAGCTTGTTGTTTTAATTTAGTTATTTAGGTGTTCGGCTTTTTTATGTTGGTTGATTTGATAATAAAATTTTCATACTTTGCAAATGAAACACAAGCAGGTTTTTACAGTCAATCAACAAAATTGCATTTGTCTTAAGTCACTATATATTATATAAATAACTTTCATCAACTAAATTTTATAATTGTGATGAGCCTGCTTCATTTTAGACTTTTAGGAAAAACATGTATAAAGTTAAATTCAGAAAAAAGACTTGCCAGTTAAAAAAAAAAAATTCTTCCTTAGCAGACGAGAGAGGTCCCGCGAAAGAGACCATAGTCGTTCTCGTGAAAAAAGCCGTCGCCACAAATCACGCAGCCGTGATCGCCACGAAGACTATTACCGCGAGCGCAGCCGTGAACGCGACCGCCATCGCGAAAGAGACCGTGACCGGGAGAGAGACCGCGACAGAGAGAGGGAATACCGCCACCGTTAGGAAAAGAATGGAAATGGTATGTATATTTTGTCTGTCAGTATTTTTCCTTTTATTGAATTAAGAGAAGAATGCAAGATCGCCACAGCACCATGAATGGGATCACTAGGTAGGTACATACATAAAGGTAAGACACACACATTCACACAAACATGCATGCAGTGATTTATTCTTTTTTTTTTTCCTTTCTTTTTTTTTTTTAAGTAATGTTAAATATTTTTTTACTCTATTGTTAATTTACTATTGAAATTTTCTCTACTTCTGTGTCATTCCATATTGGATGCCATGGCCTGAGTTGAAATTTCAGGTTAATTTTTTGATTCATTGTACTTGAGTCCCATTTCCACTGTCCATCTACTGTTTAAAACATCTTAAGTGTTACATTTGTTCAAGCAAATGCTGACAGTGTTAATATGATCTTAAAGTGATGTATTTGAGAGACTGAGACATAGAATGCACTTCATGTTTGATGCCGTGAATATGGCATGTGTAAGTTAGTAACTAAATTCTGTAAAATTATACATTCAGAACTTTAAAACTGTCATTGGATAACTATTGTGTTTTTGTAAAGCTTTAATGTTCAAATGGGCATTAATCATGAATCAGATTGATTGCCACAGACTAACTTTTTGTGCA
Source organism: Brachypetersius altus (assembly GCA_037974465.1). Taxonomy (NCBI): domain Eukaryota; kingdom Metazoa; phylum Chordata; class Actinopteri; order Characiformes; family Alestidae; genus Brachypetersius; species Brachypetersius altus. The sequence goes on from JBBPDB010113626.1 coordinate 4,764, forward strand.
ATGATTTCTTGCCAAATCTTTTAGCTTTAACCGGTCTCAAAAAAAGTCAAATTTGGTTAGGAAGTAGGTTTACCTAAATTACAGGTTGAACGTCCCAACCAATGAGAATTAATTTCTTTTGTAAATATGACTTTGTGATATGTAACTTTGTTAACCTACACCTTAAAGCATTGAAATGTCCCAAAGTGGCGTGAAAAAGCTTTTTAAAAGCTATACATTCACTTTGGAATAGTTGGAATTGCCATATACAAATATTAGATAACACATTGATATGTTTTTATATACCATTTACTATTCCTTACAAATCTGCATTTGTCAAGTGTTCCTTGGCATTCTCAACATATGAGGACTTTGTTATTGATGCCATTTCTGATGTAATGGTAAATGTATATCATATTGATTTAATTGGCAGATTATTATATTGGGAGTTGTGGTAAAATATCCTGAAAAAAATCTGTTTATGCATTTTATATTCTGCTGTATGGGCCTCAGTGTTTTATGCTAAATAAACAGCAGAACTGCCACTTGTATGTAAAGTAGATGGCATGGGCCTGCCTGTGTCTGTCCACTGCCTTTCTGAAAAACTGACTGCTTTAGTTACTTTGTAATATGCAGTTAGATGTTGCATTGTTTTTGGCTGGGCTGGTGATGTACTTTACTATAATAGGTATATCCAAATTGGAAAAATTGAGACATGCTAAGAGAAAGAAAGGCATTATTGTTGGTTTGTCTACTGTTTTTGCAAAATAAGATTTCTCTAAATTGTCAGTGTCCTTAAGGCAGGTCCCCTTTTAATTGAAACTTTGCTGATGACCGAAATGGTTCTGGTAAATAGTTGTTTAGAGTGTATTTGTCATAGATTTTTAATAAAGGTAAGAAGTGATTATAGGTGTCAAATATGGCTTTTCCTCTCCATTTGCACTGACTCACATTATTAGTGATGTGCTGAAGAAATGGGCCTCACAATCTCCTTAAATGGAAATCTGTAGTACTTGCTACTTAATTTAACTGAATAGGAATTGAATTAAATTGAATACTTGAACTGAAGAACCTACACCCTGAAAACTGGACATCCCTTTGTTAATGTAAAAGAAAGCAAGAAATTGCTTGTAGTGGCAAGTCCTGAAAGTTTTCATAGTCCTCATGTTCAGCTGTGAATGGAGTGGATTTGCTGTATTACTTTGAAAAAGTCATTTTCAAAATTGTCTGTTAACACCAGATTTTTGCTTATTATTGATCTTTGTACATTAGTGTTCAGAATGATATTTAAGTTTGGTGTAATATAGATGTAGTTTGCAGATATAATTTGAAAAAATCCTTCTCATGTTCCCTCCTGTATTTTTACACAAATTGATCTGATCCTCTTTATTACTGAAATATTAAGTATCTCCATTCCTATTGCACTTTGTCTTTACAACTGTTTTGTATTTGAGAGGATTTATGTGGTGGGGGAGATTGGCATGTAGAGGTTTCAGATGGAGGGGCAGATTTATTAAGTAAAGGGCAACTTCCCTAGTTTTTAACTGATTAAATTTACAAACGCATGAAAATATTCTCACACACATCTAAAGTAGATTGTTGTTCCAATTGTGTTCCACTAATAAATGTTCTTTTGTAGATACTCATGTTTGTACAATTCATTATAAATTATATTTACTTTGCATGATTATATGTTTTCAGTTTAGTTTTTATATATAATTGAGTTAATTTTAGACACCCTCCACTTTTTCCTGCCAAAGGCAGTTGCTGTTTGGACAAAACAGACTCTTGAAATTGAAAACTCAACATTATGTAGGAGATCTACCCTGATTCGATGGTTTGGTGGGGGGCGGTTGTACTTTTGTAGATTTGTACTAGCATATTCAAACATGGCTGGTTAGAATTAAAGGAAAAAATGACAATTTTAAACCTGTTGCAGATTAAACAAAGAGGTAAACACTAAGTGCTACATGCTGCACACTAAGCTTATTCAACCTACTAGGCTTTATATGGTACAAAAATTGATGTTTCTGAATTATTACGTCCTTTCTCCTTGAATCAAATTGGTATTGAATAGAGAGTTAGATACTTGTATATGCATTTATCCTTGCCACCACTAAAGTTTGAGTACCGCCACTAAAGCTTAATAAATCTGCCCCATAGGTGACATTGGTTGACAAAACTGTTTGTATTCTGGACTAAAGTGACAAATATGAAGTGATGGATATGCACATGAGTCAGTTTGTTTTCACCATGCAATATATATTTTAATATATTCATGTTAGTATCATAGCTCTACAAACTTGACATGCTGTCATGCATAGACCAGTAAGTTTTGTATATTTGGTTGATTAGGAATGATTGGTAAGTCCAAAATGACCTAAAAGTAGTGTGGAACAGTGATGCAAAATCACACGTGATCACTTTTCATCCAGCATATTTTGTAACCTACTCTTGGCGCTTGCAGTTAAAATACTTTGTTTTCATATAGTATACAATAACACATTTTGTATAATGCATATGTGAATATTTAAAGTAGTTTAATTGCAACCACAGTTGAGCCAGTTGCTATTGGGTTGTTAGGTATGACATTTACTGTAAGTCAAGTTACCCGTTGCATTCTCACCCTAAGTTGTTTTTTCTTTTCTTTTTAGTTTTTTTTCCCCCCTCCCCCTTCCTTTTCTTGTGTTTAGCAGTAACCCCTGTTGCATTACACTTTCATTGGTTGATTGAGCTGTAACACAAACTTGTGAGCTTAGACTGTGGGCAGTATTGATCTGGTAGCAAATACATTTTTTTTCCTTTGTCTGTTGTTCTGATTTTACCTAAAGTTACATATCCTGCACTACTTTCATCATTTCTCTTTCTCTCTCTTAGTATTATCATGTTACAGGGTTGGACAAACTAATTATTGTTTAGCCGAGAATTGTCTTTATTTTGGGCTCTCCAGCTGGAAATGTGTTAAGTGTGTAAAGGGACTGATGAGCAACATATTCAGTCAACATTGAAAATAAACCGGAAAAGTTTTCCAGCTTCTGTTTTCCAGAAATGAACAGAAATTAACCCATTTATTCCCAACAGCTCTTATTTTAGTAAGATTAAAAAACAAACCACTTATGTTGAATTGTATTAATTATTAAGTCATTTTCATACTTCAAATTTGGATGGACATTTAATGGGTTAATTTGTTGTTTTATAATTAGAAGTTGGATTCTCTCTTAAAATGTGGTAATTAAATGTAACTAAAGTAAATTAGTGATATTGTTTTTCATGTCTGTGCAAGTTTAAATTTTGCTCGCTAATTCTCTTGATTGCTCTCTGATTGGTCTAATTTGTCCAGCCCTGGTTTGCGCCTTATGGCGTGAAATATTTTACCACTTTTAGGCTTCTTACTTCTCATCACATCTCTTCTTAAACATCTCAGAAATGCCATGATTTCACAGTGAATATGTTACTATATTAAGAATTAAAGGTAATGGCATAAACGGGACATGTTTTTGAAATTATAATATTTAGTTTGTCTAATATGAAACATTTTGGCGAACCTTACCTTTGTTTTCATAGAAATGTCCTGATTATCCCTTTTGAGTGCAAGTCAGAGTTCCTCAGAGCTTCTAGTTCAGGGAGGAATCATAAGGATGTCTTTTTGCTACAAATGATAAAAGTATGTAAAAAGTATTTTCTAAGTGAGAAGGTGGAATCATTTACACAATGGTAACTTGTCCACAAAAGGTTTGTCAACTTGCAACTACTGAAATGATGCAGTTTAATGTTTGACAATTTAACTAGTTTTCATTGAGAGGTTTGAACAATTTGACATTCTGTACTTTGTAATCAACATGAAATTTGGTGTGTGTTTGTGATACTTATACTACACACACACACGTGCTTTGAATGATTGTGTGAAAGCATCTGTTTTACCAATGTTTTGAAAAGCAGGGTTGGACAGGAAGATTGCTTCAGGTAGATCAGGGGTGACCAAACCTTTTGCAAAGAGGGCCAAATTTGATAAAGTGAAGATGCCTGTGGGCCAATAGTTCCTTCTGACATATTTTTTAAATCACAAACATTACATTAAAATGCACACTATTATAACACAAATAACACAAGACCGAATCTGATGGCCGCATGAAAATCTGATGATGGGCCGGACTTTTTTTCCCCCCCAGTTTAAAATAGTCCCAAAGTCGTAACGCCCTAAGATCAGTATAATGTACATTGTACAGCAGGTGTATCAGATCTTATTGATTACAGGTTTTTGTTCTAAACAAGCGGGTTCTTACCTGATCAGCTATTTGAGACCAAGTGGAATCATGTATGCTCCTGATTGGTTGGAACAAAAATGAATTTTAAAGTTGCTTGATAAACACTGTGTGTTTGTAGTAAATGTATCTTTAATTCAGATTTTTAGTCCCCAGTGTAATTTGTGTGGTATGTGTAGGGCTGTAACGGTACATGTATTAGTTTCGAACCGTCACGGTTCGGTTCATGATGTAAAGTAATGCAGAACTAAATTTACAAGCGCGAGTTTCATATGGAAACATTAAAAAGATTCAAGCTGATTCGCATCTCATAAAAGCGCTCATAACATGGCTACTGAAAACGGCACAGATGAGCTGGAAGACCCACCTGCGTTTTTTAAATCAAGCGTGTGGGATTATTTTGGGTTCCCAGTGAATTACGACAACAACGGAGAGCGGATCGTAGATCGGTTGCTTGGCACCTGTAGGGTATGTGTGCGGAAACACATTAAAGAAATCTTTGTTCGGTGTGAGTTTGTTGCGGTTTTTACTACATAGTAGATGAAAATATGAAAATATTCTTGTGCCTTATTTTTGTAAAAAAGAAACTAAAGTTGGCTGTTGGTAAACGAATGCCATACCTGCCATCTCACTTCCTTTCTATTAGATAAAACTAATATTAATTACTAATTTCTATTAATAACGAGATGTTTCAGTTGTTTTTTTGGTCGTCCGTACATAAAAATATAAGCAAGAGTGTGTGTTTCTGGGTAATACGCTGCTGTTTATTTAAAATACAGCGAATTCTAATACATGAGGCTTGTATCAAACTGTGATGTCAGAACTAAAGTGTGAACCGAACCGTGACCTTTCTGTACCGTTACACCCCTAGCTATGTATAATGCTGACTTTAGCTCAGGTCTTCCACGTGGAGTATAGATGTGAGACTGTGTTATTCTTTCAAATTCTCTGCATTTCAGGGAAATGTGTAGGTAATCTGGAAACTGTACCTTTGTTTTCAGCACTGCATTGCATAGAGAAGGAAAGCAGTTAGATTGTCCATTGCTGTTTGCATTCAAAATGTTGCTTAACAGTGAACTGAAGTTGATGCCATTGCAGTTTGGACAACTTAACATGCCGTGTCACCCCCGTAGTTGGTTAATTTCACACAGCAAATTGTCGCTATTGGAACAAAAACCTCATACCTGTAAACTGGTTACCTGAGAGGGAAAAAACATCTTCCATATGGATGTAAAAAGATTTTTTTTTTTTTTTTGTCTTTTTCTAAGTCGCTTTGGTCTGTGTGTAGGTCTGTTCACCATGGAATTTTTGCACTATATAAGGGACCAATAATATTCTGTCATTTTTAAAGGAAAAAAGGAATGTAAATAAAAAATAGGAGATATGAGATTTTGTTCTGACAGTTCCTAAATGTTTAATTGATGGTAAAAGTCAGAAATGTCAAAATGGTGATGCTGATCACTTCAAAATCACACTCACAAAATGGCAAAGGGCTTTGTAGTTTAGTTGAATTGTAGGTGATTTTTAATCCGTGTTAACCAAATCCCTACTAGGAAATGTTTTGAATGCAACCAGCAGATGGCATACTTTCCCTCGCTAGTCGTTGTAACTGAATGTCTCTAGAATGGGCTGTAGTGTGTGTGAAAGTTGTAGTGTTTAATATCATTTGGTCTTATAATTTGTAGTTGAGCTTAATTATATCCTGTTATAGTTGTAATATGGCTTTGATTGTTTGCTTGTCTGTGGGTGTATGTGTATGTAAGTGGAAAAAGAAAGGATCTGTGTGTTTCTGGGTTTGAATGCCAAACCAAACTGCCCCCTTCGTTTTGACACCTTTCAGCTGAACGGAAGAGGAGGAGGAGGAGGAGCATCGCAAGCAACTCACACGCATCCATCTGCACCCCTCATCCCTTCATCACGGAGAGGTCTTGACTTGGCCATGCTTCGCGACGCTCCAGTAGAGATCTGTAAAAAAAGAAAATATGCATATACTCACTCTTAATTCCCAACAGCTTTTTTATTTTTTGAATTTTATTTGATGACACCTGTGTAACCGGAAAAAGTAAGTTCAGCTTTTCACCGGAGGAGAATAGCCTGCCCGCCCTATTCTCATCTGAAACACAAAACCTCTTGACTGCTATGATGTGTAATTTGTCAGCTAGACATGTTGTTTTTATAGGGAACTTTTGGTTTCACCCTACTCCCCCTTTACCTTTTTCTTGCATAATGTTTGTAAGTGTCTGCTATGATTTATTAAATAGACTTGTGTTGTAATAAAGTGTTTACTGGGGTTGCCATGTGTTCATACTCTGAATTCCTTGATGCATTAGTACTGCAGTAAATGCAGTCAGGTTTGTGCCTGAGCCATGTGTATACTTGTGTATATAGTTGTGTATGTTATACTTTTACTTGACTCTAGGAAAAGAAATATCCAATTTTGTCCAGCTCTGCCATAATGCCTTTCAACGTAGAAGAACGTTAAGCACAAAATGGTCTTAACCTTACACTGTTGAAAATAAATGTGCCAAAATAGACCTGTGCCAATATGATTCTAAGAATTCCAATATCAGGTGACAAATTTAAAACGTTTTAAGATTTCACTTGTTATTTTTTCTGATGCTGTCTCAGAAAGTCATTATTGGTGATATTTTGGCCAAAATTATAAATCTGTGAGCAATCACTGTCAGATATTGGCTAAATATGTCTACTTTCTGTCTACTTTGGATCATTGCTGACTACTTTTAAGTCCCCAAGACAACCTTTGTATAAATACTCGGTTGATTCTGAAGGTTCTTCAGGGACGAGGGTTTTTTGTGGCATTATTTTAGATAATTATTTTGCAACATTTATTTTATTTTTTTGTTAGCCAAAGTCATTTTGGATTCCATTCCAGTATGTGTTTTTTGGCTAAACGATTTGGATCCACAGTATATCAGATGTTACCAGAAGGTTTAACGCATGCCATATTGCACCACATTTATATGCAGCATTTTTTTTGTCATTTGTTTTTGTGTTGTCCTTTTAATTTTTTTTTGTCATTGCACTGCACCAGCTTGATGAATGGGTACACCATGCTTGGAATAATATGTTTTGATGTTTGCATATACACAGTGTAGCTAATATATAAGTTTGAGTAGATGCATAACAAAGGTTAGTGCATTTATTTTATTAAGTTGTTAGAAATACATTTGATGCGTAATGTGGAAAACGTTTCTGAACGGCATTGAATGTAATATTACCAGTTCAGTTTTTTTACTATTTTAACTTTACAGATTTGATTACTTCAGGAATCTACTAAAACTGTTGACTAATGTGCAATGCCACCCAACTTTCTTTTTATAGTAGGTGTGAGCTATTTGGGAATGGCAGGCTTGGCTATTCATGATGTCACTGATGTCAACGTCTGAGAATATACCCCAATCATGAGCTTTAGTACCCTAAAACTTCCATGTGTGAGAAGTTTGACACACTGAATGTAATACGATTTACAATTTTTGAGACATCGGGTTGCATGTCATTTTAATATCTAGGGCTAGCATTTTATTTGTACTTTTAAGTGAAATCAGTTTACTTTTTTCATAAGACAAAGTTGTGATTAATTTTGAGACTACATAAGTTACCATAACAGGAGTGTCACCCAGAAAATCATGACTTCACATCCCAAAGATCTGTTGCAGAGATACTAAGGGAAAAAACTACTAAATACATTGAAAACATTATCAGATCATGCGTAACATTACTATTACAAAGTCTGGAGATGTTTTATTGCTTAAAGTAATGTATGTGATCCACGTTTGTGATCTGTGGAAATATGATATTTAGGTGACATTTCTGTGAGGTTTCATTGGTAATTTCCCTGTAGTGGGTGGTGAACAGTTGTAGTATAGCCAATAGTTTTTAAGCTTTATAAAAATTAAAAAAAGAGTAATTTACCATCAGCTGAAGCAGCAAATGGATTCTCCAGACCCTTCATCTCTTTGGCCTCAAGGAGTAGAAGGTAAGTTGATTGTCTTTTGTAGTCTGCAAATTACTAGTTATTTTTTCAAAGAAATTGAACATCCAGAATTTTATTCTGTCCACTTGCTCTAAAGGTTTTTTTTAAAAAAAACTACCTTAGTGACATTCTCAGGAAAGTTAACTTTTTCAAGGTTGGACATATGTATGCAGCTTCTCGCAATGAGCTCAGGTAGGGTTTTTTTTTTTTAATATTTGTGTTCGTGGTTTGATATAAATTAAAGGATTTAGTCCTGTAGTATAGTATGTTAACATGTTTATAAACTGTAATGTTGCTGTTGTTGATTGAACAGTGGAAGTTAAGCCTCGTTTTCATGAGTGGATTAATTAGGCTGAATAAATTGGATAAATCTGACAAGTGGCTTCATTTGATCAGGAATTCGAGAGACCAAAGTTTATCTCGTAAAATTGTTACTGTAGCTGTTTTGACAATTCATCAATAAATTTTTCCAAAGAAGTTTGATTGGTTTCTACCTTTTTCATACCGTGTGAGTATAATTTAAACATTTTCATTTCAGACTGTTCAATAAGAGATGCACCGTATTACTTAAATGTATTTTATGTTGGTCATAGCATATAAGTGAAAAGGTTATTGACTGATTTGTGCCTGATTGAGTGTAGGTGAAGTGTAGAAAATTGTCTCAGAAGAGTTACAATGAACGATTGCATATAGAATCAGACCCTCGGGTGTCACTGGACGTCACATTGACCATTACAGCTTAACAGGATTGTGTACATCATATCCATTATGGTGGATTTGACCATGTATAAAGTTATATTTATGACTAGCATTTTACAATGAAGTTTCAATTGTTCTGTAACTTTAATCAAGACTTTTATGTCGGGTGGTAGAAATATTTTCAGCCAAAGATGTAATTGATTCTATTTAATAAAATTTATTATTAGTCTCTTCTGTTTCAGCTCTTGGTCCATAAAAATGTTAAGATCAGGAAAAATACTGCAAATCAATTTGTGTTAAAATGGGCATTGCACTTACTGAAACAGGCAAGACCAGACTGCACCAAGCAGTGCCAATATTCAAAGGTCAATAGTACTAATATACTACATGATAAAACTCAAAGTACTCAATACTAAACTGCTTAATCTGATTGAAACTCCCACAAACAATTTAAAAAGCTCAGAGATCAATACAGTAATCTGTATAACTACAATGCAGGAAAACAGTTCACTTTGCTTTGAATACTACAACGTATATATCAACATGTATGTATGTGTATATATATATGTGTGTATATAATTTTTTTTTTAAGTATATTTGCGGTTAGTGGGATTTTTGAGAAGTGTGTAATATTGCAGTATGACCTGCTAACAGTCGGCCATATTGACGTCAAAATGGTAAAATAATATTTAATTGCAGTAGAAGGCAAAATATAGACAATAGATAGCAAGTACTTTGGATACTTTGAAATAAATTTACTTGTGTGGTTTCAGACACTGTATAACATACTAATCTACATGGTCAACTTGGTCCTGTAAGGATTGTTGTGCTGTTTGCACTGTACTAATTGGGGGAGCGTAATTAGTTGTATTATCCTCATATCAAGTGTAACAATAAAGGAGCAAAGGTAAAACAAAATCTTCAACATTCTAAACTCTGAAGTAAAAAAGCAACCGCTACATCATGCCAAAGTAAATGCAAATGACCTGTAAGGAGAAATTCATATTTTCCATCTGAACGAAAACCAGGGCTGAATGCTGGCCAGGAACCCTCTGGCACAACTGGCAAATCTTCAGCTACAGTGTTTATTTCCAGTCCCTACACCATGTAAGCCATCGCAGTATTATTACAGTAATGAAAGCTACACAACCTAGTGTGTGTACATGTTTGTAACATGCTGCTTTCGCCACAAATGGATTAAAGCACAAACGAAATTGATCTGCATTTACAGTTTGTGGTCGTGGAGAAATTCTGTGGCTTTAAGAGGAAACTTCCTCTTTCTCTGTTTAGGTATGCAACAGTGCAATTTCCTTTTTTGCCTTTTATTGTAGCAGTTTGAGGTGAATGTGTGATGATTGAGACTTGTACTTTGCACTGTACTAACCGGTGTACAAAATGACTTGTTACACGAGCCAAACTTCATACGTGTATTTTCTGTTCAGCTACTGTTGAGGTAAAGGAGGGAACTGTCAATTTGCTAATTTATTCTATCAAATTTTCAATTTAACCTAGAAGAAATGGCAGTGTAAGTGGAATAGGCTTGAATGTTGATAACTCGAGTCTATAAAATAAATGCATACTTTCTTTTAATCTGTAAAATAACTACTGTATCTTTCCTTCAGGTCTTGGTATTTAGGAAATTGTGTGTTAAGTGTAGATTAGAAACAATATTGTTTTAATCATGCTGATGGAGCCGCCCTGTGTGGTGATAGTGCTGGTCATGTTAGGAGGAAACGTTTTAAAGGTCACGCTGTTCTGAGCTGCCTGGTGTTTACACAAGAACCTGATTGTAGTTCCAGCCTCAGACTGATAACTGTGAAAGAGGATGTAAAAAACCAACTGCCAAGCTGGATTTTGTTCATGCCTTGGTAAAGGCTAGGCTAAAACCGTACTTTGGCAAGGAAGGAATGATTATTCCTTACCCCAAATGTCAGTCTGCCAGGACAGGTTTGGTGTCTGAAGTCTGTCTGTTTTTAAGTTCGCATTTTGCAAGCTGCATGTCTGATACATCACCCACTTGCCTGAAACCATGTTAATAGACTTGCTCATGTGGTTTCTGACATTATTTTAAATGAGTAAGAGTACAGATAAGTACAGACACCAGAGGGTTACTACTTTTTTTTTTTTTTTACTTTTGACAGTATTCATATTTACCCTCATGTTTTATTGCTATATGATCATTGCTGCTTGATTGAACTTCTGGTGTGGACTAAAGGACAGCGCATGTGATTTTTCACTGACAGTGGTTTCATTTACACATTTCTGTGACCACTGTGCCAGCACCTGTGTGCTTCCCTGTTGGGTGTGTTGGGGCAGAGGTGGAGTCCTGAAACATTCCTACTTTAGTAATGGCCCTGCTGTTATAACTCGAGCACTGATTTTGCTGCCTAAGCTAACTCAATATATGTTGTCTAGCTGACAGGCCCTCACAATAGAACATGCAATCTACAGCTTTGAGTTTAATAAAGAATGATATAATTGGGTTACAAAGGAGGCGAATAAATGCATGAACACATCACCCACGTCTTCAAAACTGCATTTATTATCATTTCATTACTTCTTGACACCTGTTAAGGAGTGGCATTTATTAGGAAGTCAGTTCTTAAAGTTAATGTGTTGGGAATGTAAGGATCTGAGCTAGAGCCCTATTGTCATGTCCAGATATGGGAATATATTTTGGAAGGATGATGTTCCATCCAGTACAACTCCAGTGACTTGAAGATCTATGCTAAGGCACACTGAGGCTGCTCTGGTGCTGACCCAACACCTAAGACTAATATTACAAAATGGCAACATGGTAAAAGAATCCTGGTTAGGTTCTTCAGATGTGTATGGAGGAGTAATGTTTGTTTTATTTGCAGAAGTTAATAGGAATTTTTTTTTTTTACTTTGACAAATCGTAATTTTATGATTGTCTAATAAACAGTATCAAGAAGTGCGCTCATAATCTCAGAACGTCTAGTATCTAGCTTCGAGGTTCCATGTAGTCCTGTCCAATTTTAATACATTTTACGGTTTTCAAATGAAACAGTAAAATTTTCGCTTTTACTCAAGTGTATTAGTTAGTAAAGTAACTGTCATTAACATGTAATTTCTAATTCTTTTTTTTTTTGTGCTGGTCCAGTTCCTGGCTTGCTTTACTGTTGCTCAAACATCATTTTGGAGCCTCACAAATTTATTTTACACCAAGAGAGTCTGTCAGACTTCAGTTCCTGTGCTAATAGGTGCTATATATATATATATATTAAAGTTCCTCTGTAGGTTTATAAGTTGCTTAGTTCTAAAGTGTTTTTTTGAGCTGCTACTTTTGTACTTCGGAGTGGTGCTACAGAAGAACCACCGTTGCTTCCCAAAGAACATCTTTGTAGTTGGTGCTTTTTATGAACCAATTTTTGCTAAATTAGATATACACTTTATTGCCAAAAGTATTCACTCACCTGGCTTTACACGCATATGAGCTTAAGTGACATCCCATTCTTAATCAATTGGGTTTAATATGACATTGGCCTAATCATTGCGACTATAACAGCTTCATCTCTTCTGGGAAAGCTCTCCACAAGGTTTAGGAGTGTGTTTATGGGATTTTTTGACTATTCTTCTAGAACCACATTTGTGAGGTCAGACACTGATGTTGGAGAAGGCCTGGATTGCATTCTGCGCTCTAATTCATCCCAAAGGTGTTCTATCGGGCTGAGGTCAGGACCAGTCAAGTTCTTCCACACCAAACTCGCTCATCCATGTCTTTACGGACATTATTTTGTACACAGTCTTGTGAGGGAAGGGGCTTTCCCCAAACTGTTTCCACAAAGTTGGGATGGAAGGCTTGGATGCAGCTGCTCGGCCATGGAAACGCATTCCATGAAGCTCTTTATGCTGTACTTGAGCTAATCTTAAGGCCACATGAAGTTTGGGGGTCTGTAGCAATTGACTTTGCAGAAAGTCAGCGACTTCTGTGGACGATGACCACACTGCTGACCACACTCCGTTATTTTACGCGGCACCACTTCGTGGCTGAGCTGCTGTCATTCCCAGTCGCTTCCACTTTGTTATAATACCACTGACTGGAATATTTTGTAGCGAGGACATTTCATGCCTGGACTTGTTGCACAGGTAGCATCCTATTACGGTACCAGGCTGGAATTCACTGAGCTTCTGAGAGAGACCCATTCTTTCACAAATGTTTGTAGAAGCATCTGCATGCCTAGGTGCTTGAAGTTATACCCCTGTGGCCATGGAAGTGATTGGAACACGTGAATTTAATTATTTTGATGGGTGAGTGAATAGTGTGTATAAGAAACATTTAGGGAACATCAACATAATGTAAAATAACTAGCTTACATATAAATCATTACAGTAATTTTTAATCATTTATCCAAGTGCTGTAAAAATGTTCACCCCCTGTGACTGGGGCAGGGGTAGATTATGAAAGGGATGCAAAGATCAAGTAAAAGGTGCTTGTCACTAGAGGAGATGCAGTTCTCATTTTCTTTCAACATACCCCTACGCAACCTGTTTTGCACTCCACTCTGTGGTAATGATAATGTGCTTGTAGTTTGTCAGCAAAGTGTCTTGCTTGGTTCAAACTTGCTTGGTTGAAATATTCAGGTGGCTGCTTCTATAAACTGCCACAATAAAAGCACCTGACTTACAGATGCAATACACATAAACCTAATTACTGCTCTAAACTTGCCGGTAGGTTTCACATGGATTTTAAACAAAACCCCTCAGCACTTTCAAATTGGTGTTAAGAGCAGCTGGTGGCCTATTGGTTAGGATGTTCACCCTGCAATTAGGAAGTCGTGGGTTCGATTCTCAAGACTGCTAAGCACCTCTGAGGTACCCCTGAGTAAGGTATCGCTCCCACACAGCTCCCTGGCTGCCCTCTGCTTCACTTGGTGAATGGGTTAAACAGGAAGAATTTTGGGCTTTTCACACTGTGTGCTGTGGTGTGTTCACATATGACAGAATGATCACTTTCAGATGTTATGTTCTTAAGTTGTACTTTTGATCATTCTTATGTTGTACTGTTGATCATATTTAATACTAAATTTAAACAGAAAAGTGTTGATTAGGGCATTTTATATATGTAAAAAGGCATATGAAAGTATCATTTGTGTAAATTCCTATTTCTGCCACACCCTTTTGTAACTTCCACGATTACATTAATGCTGCTTTCACGTGCTTTGAGAAAGATGATCCTTTCCAGTTGTAATTTGGAAATTACAAGTGCATTGTGTTTAAGTCCTTTTGTTGTAGTGAAGAAAAAACAGTTTGTCTTGAGCTGGTACTTGGACAAAACAGTTTTAGACTGATTAATGCATTTGCTACAACAACAACAACAACAACAAGATCATCTCCTTGTCCCAGAAAATCGTGTTGTCACTGGTGTATACTACAGACCAAATAAATTCACATGATTTAAAAAATTTTTTTTTTTTTACTAGTACTAGGAGGCTATTCTCGAACGACACTGATGCTAGCATAGGGTAGGTAAAACCAAACAATAACTGTAGGTCTAAAAATTACATTAGGTGTAAACCCAGATGTCATTAAAATGGTGTATGTCACAACATTGTATAGGCTGCAATCTACAGGGTGGGCCATTTATATGGATACACCTTAATAAAATGGGAATGGTTGGTGATATTAACTTCCTGTTTGTG
>JBBPDB010113644.1:0-19356 GCA_037974465.1 Brachypetersius altus
TGTTCCTGGCTGCCCCCTGCTTCACTTGGTGAATGGGTTAAATGCAGAGGAAGAATTTCGTGCTGTTCACGTATGACCGAATGATCACTTTCACTTCACTTTCAAATGTGTAAACTGTATGACTACATAATGAAGTATAGTTGAACAGGTTTTTTTTTCTTTTTTCAATTTTGACCATTTATGATTATTTTAATTGTATTATTATTCTTTATTTTCCCATTTCAGATTCCTGGGCAAGACATTATTTCGTAGATCTATAAGGGGGAAGTGTTTACAAGAAACTTGTAGATCAGGTGGTGCAAACTCAGTCTACATGTCCTAGCAATCTGCCTCATTAAATCCACCAGATAATTAATAAAGCCATACTCCAGAACTTGTAGGGTTAGACAGAGTCTTAGATGAGTTAAAAAGCCATACAAGCAGCTTCTAGTCTAAACTTGGAGCCTCTCACCTAAACTGATGACCGCGATCTCTCCGGAGGATGAGTGGTGCGGGCCGAGGTAGACACCTGACACCAGCAGCAGGGTGTCGTTGCTGTTGAACTGGGAGAACTGCGTGTAGCCCCAGTTTAGATGCCGCATGCTGGAGCTGTGCACCATAGAGATGGTTCCATCTGGCCGCTCTGTGTCCCATAGCTGTAGCAACAAAGATAAATGTCATTAGACCCCTCTCAGATAATTGTCAAAACTTACTATAACCTTAACCCTGTTGTTTCCAAATTATTCACTGCCAGGATTAAACTGCATCAACATATTTGCTTCCTATTGAAAGAAGAAAGTATAAATAGAGTGAACTTCTGCTTTTCGCAGAGGTTACATTCTAAAAGCATGCGTGTTTAGTGAAAACCTATTTTCATAGTGTAAACCCCAAATATGCTCCCAAAACACTTTCATTTCATTTTAAACTCATCTTAATACATTACCCGGAAAGAAAATGTGAAGGTAAACCCATATCCGCACAGTACAGTTTACACTGAACTGCTGTCTCCCGCAGAGCTTGGTATAAGCAGGTAAATACAGTAAAAAATTGTATTTAATTTAAAGTAATAAAAATACAGGCTTTAAGAAGAACTAAACAAAAAACGCAAGAACACTCGAGACGCTCCACGGGGGAAATTCAGGACTGAAGCTGTGTCAAGGGCAGCAGCCAATCAGCAGCAAGGAAAAATAAATAACATTCTCAGATTGGCTACTTTCAAACCTCCCGCCTCGGAGTACAGCAGTATTTCAGTTTCTGTGTGTTTCTCTCCACAGGACCAAAACATTTATAGTTATATTTTATATAGACATGTGGCTGAATTCACATTAATATTTATGTTACAAAGTTAGTAAATTAAATTTTTTGTAATTTAGTAATTAAACAAAAACAAAAAAAAGTGAGGTCCTGGTCTCGTTCGCCACGAGGCCCGGGTGAGTCCCGGACGTCACTAAAGTAAAAAATAAAAATGCGGAGGAAATCTGTTTCTGCATAACTGCAGGGGGTTCAGCCAACGATTATTAGTTCAGTTCTCAGACAAAATCCACAATGGACTGAAACTGCGACTGCTGGTACCCGTTAAACTGGTGGGAACTGTACTCTGAACTGAGTTTTGCTTTAAATAAGATAATAGTTCATATAAAAAACAAACATTAATAATAATGAAAAGCGGATCATGACATAACAGCTTGGATGCTGTACTCATGACCCATCTTGCCTGTCTTACCTTGACAGTGCAGTCTTTGGAGCAGGAGGAAAACCGGTGCCCACGGTGAGAAAAAGCTAGATGTAGGACCTGGTCATGGTGCTCCTTCAGCGTCTGCACCTCTACGCAGGGGATGCAGTCATACAGGCGCTTAAACTCCCTGTACCACGACACAGCCGCTGCCGAGAGCAAACACACACCGTCATGCTAGAGATCCATGAACCAAGTCTAGATTGTGTTTTTAGTTTCCTTTTGTAAGAGCATAAGCCATTAACCTGTGTCCCACCTACTGTTGAACCATAGCTCTTCCTAACATATATCTGCTGTTGGTGCTGGAACTCTGCAGTTTTCTTCTGGATTTATAGTGTCTGTATACCTATTTAACAACATCTCTGAGAATTTAACACTTGGTTCCCACACAACATGTGATATTTCCTGAACCTAAAAGAAAAATAGTGACACCATTAAATTCCACTTCCACTGTGTTCTAAACTTTTGCCATTAGTCACATGTACCATACTTTTAGATCTACCCACTCAGTTTGTTTTCTTCCCAAATTCTTCAACATTTAGCTCAGAATTCTCCCGCCTGTCCCCCAGACGTTCTCTTTATCATGTCTGACCAACACACTGTGTAATGCATTAAAAGCTTTGGGCACCTGGCTCTCACCACCACCACTGCATATAATTGTGACTCAAGTAAGTTTCTCTAACAAAGGGCATTTGTTTATATGCAAATATTGTTTATATCGTTACAATGTAGAAATAATGCTGCAGTTCCCTTTTTATCTCATTTTCACAGTTAACAAAATCTAAGCCTCTGACAGTTACCCAAAGCAGTATGTCACCATGTACCTGGGTGGCGGGGCACAAAACGTGGGACGCGATAATAGTTGTAGAACAGCTCCTTCCACAAGAACTCATCCCGAGACACAGCAAACCACTGCCGGCAAGCCAGACCAGCCTTCAGCACCGCAGCATGGGGGAGATGCAGGAAGATGTCCAGCACCAGGCTGTCTGGCAGGCCAGAGCCACTCGCCATCCTGACATCCTGAATAAACAAGAGTATTAAATCCAAACATTGCTGGGTTACAAACTTTTCCCCACAGCATCAGATGGCATTTAAAAGCCTTCCAAGAAGAGTAGCTGTTATAGCTGCAAAGGTGGGAGAGACTCCATATTAAAGTCTATAGATTTGAAAGCAGTGTCGTTAAAGACCCTGTCGGTGTAATGGTAATCGTCCCAATACTTTTGTCCTGACACCCTGAATAAGCCACAGGAGTATTATTTCAAAATAGTTCTGGGTTGCAAACATTTCCCAGCATATCCCAGCATCAGAAGGCATTTATATTTGCCTCCAGGTCCTGGTACTCCATGCTGATAGAATGTCTTACAAACCTGACACACCTTGCTTGGTGATACAAAATGAAAAGAAAACCTTACTTTAAAAACCTATACAAGCACTGGATGGGTAGTTGTGTTGTTCTGAACAGCATATTCACTATTATCATGTTTAGATAGCACGCAAATATATTTAAACTACTGACTTTTTAATATACCCAGTGGAGGTAAGTGTAAACATCACCAAACAGTTAATATATCCAGTGAAGATAAGTTTAAATACCAATAACCAGTTAATATACCCAATAGAGGTATGTTTTAACGCCACAAACCACTTAATATATCCAGTTTCAGTTCTAACT
The DNA here is from genome assembly GCA_037974465.1 of Brachypetersius altus. NCBI lineage: Eukaryota > Metazoa > Chordata > Actinopteri > Characiformes > Alestidae > Brachypetersius > Brachypetersius altus. Next base: position 3,384 of record JBBPDB010113644.1, read on the forward strand.
GGATGATTCTGACCTGCTCAGATATTAATGTCAGCAAATACAGTTTATGTATTTCTCTTTACAGGTTCATTTTCCGATAATACACTAAATCATGCATTAAAGGTCCAGTTTGCAGTCAGTCCTGGACAATGTTAAATATGTAGTATTTACACTGTTTTACTGTAAATACAGTAAATACTGCTCGTCTAATTTCCACTCCATATGGAGATTATAAACAGCCCAGCTACCAACAAACAACATAAACCAGATATCTAATAGTTAATTCAAGATTTTTTTAATTCAGCTTTTCCACCTTTTTAGTTTATTTATCAACCAAAAAAATCCCATTTGAATCGTCTCACTTCACTTATCCGTGCTAAAAACAAAGCTAGGCTAACTAGCACAGAAGCTAAAGTGATTATGTTAGAAATCTTACCCATGAGATTAATTATGAACGTATGGACACATTTCAGCTTCACATGTTGTTTAAACGGGGGCTGTACAATTAATTTAAGTCCAACTTTACCTGTCAAACGCAGAATTTATTGAACAAAACTCAGATTTAAAAATAAACCGGCTAAAACGACTAGCCCTGCTCCCAGACAGACAAGTCGAACAGCAGAGAGATCGATATGACGGTGTGGAGATATAATGTAATCCATCCCAGATCATTTGAATAGAGTTATTTGGAGCTTCTCTTCACTCCCAAACAGGACAGAAACAAAAAAACACATAGATAGTAACAGCCAGACAGATTCATATTCAGAGGTAGGAGGGGCTAATGCACTGGGGAAGCTGGTGGCCTAGAGGTTGCACCAGCAATCAGAAGGCTGTGGGTTTGAATCCCAGGACTGCCAATAGTACCACTGAGGCTCCTTTGAGCAAGGTACTGCCCCAACACACTGATCCCCAGGTGATGATGTCACACTACACGCTGTGGTATGTTAATATATGACAAACAAACACTTTACACAAGATTCTGTTCAAAATTCCTGTCTGGCAATTTCTCAGTTGTTAAAGAGGCTTACATTATAATCAGGCTTACAACTGGCTACAATTTGATATTTTATTTCTCAATTACTTTTAACCATTAAACATTAAATATGTGAAAATACTTCCCTGTTGCCATCATTTTACTCCAGGCATCAGTCAGCTACCACTGTTTCTTCAAAAACGTTGAAGAAAGCAAGTCACAAAGGACGAAAGCAACCGTCTGTGCTCTGCACAAGTCTGTTTTTTTATTCAGAGTTTAAAGGAAAATGGCAATTACATACATACTGTGGTCAGAAACCAGGGGATCTGTTCCAAACAAGGCTCCCATTCGTCAATACGCTGCCTGGTGAGTTTGTCACACTACACAGAGCATTTTAAAACTCGCTCCTATGAACGCGTGGCCTGCTGTGCAGTGTGGGACTCCTTCCATGCTGAAAATAATGACGATGTCTTTAAACTCTCTATTTAGGACGTCTGTGTTTCTGATGGTCCATTCATTACACATTCTGTACACACATACGTCCACTGTCTACAGACTAATGGAGCAAATAAAACAAAAAAGTGCGTTTAACATGTATAACTATTCAGAACTTTTCCATGATTTCAGTTTCCAGAAGAAAAAAAAAACAGATAAATGGTGTCAAACTAGGAAACAAGAGAACATAATTCAATACATGTGTAGAGGTTAGACATCTGTTAATAAGAAAATAACAGTCAGACGAATTCCATAGAATTTTATAGAGTATAAAATCAACAAAGCTAAATTAATACAATGTATCAGATCTAGAAATGAACCCTTTGGCGTTCGGTCATAAAGGACTGGAGAAGAAAAGACATGGACTCAGTTTCCCAAAAAGATACACAGAGCTACGGCTGGAAGAAACTATCTTTGTTTTATTTGCTGAATCATCTCCCCTTGTTCCTCGAGTTATGGTACTTCTCCGACTCTCACACAGATCTGAACCGATCCACGACTGCAGGCCGTCACTCTGTCAGCCATGTGAGCAGCTGAGGAGTGTAGTATGTGATTATGATGTCCGCTCCTGAAAGGAAAAGGAACGAAATTTAGTAATAACAGTAAAAGCGCTGGATAACTTGTATTTCATTAAATATGTATTTCATTAGTGACAGGGGCCCCGCATGGATGTGTAGCTTGTGTATGCCTAAGAACGGCTCCAGTAGTAACTGTTCCACCCCAAAAATTGCACATGTTGCATCAGAAAATTGCACTCATGTAATACTGCACATAAGAGAAACTACCATGGTGGACTTGTCTGTGTGTGAGGTCATCTGCAATGTCTTTGTTGTAGAGTCTTGACAATCTCCTTGCTCTATGTGTGTCAGTTCCTCACCTGCTCGGCGGAAGGCGGTCATGGCTTCCAGGACAGCCACGCGCAGGTCAAATGCTCCGGCCTGCGCTCCGTGCCACAGCATGGCAAACTCTCCAGACACATTGTAGACGGCCAGCGGGTGAGTAGGGTGCTGCGGAGGATAACGGTTTTAATAATGTCAGATAAAAAGGTCACATTCTGGACATAAAGTAAAGTGAAGTGCAACCTTAGATCACATGTGAACACACCACAGCACCTTCTTTCTCTGCATTTAACCCATTCAACCCACTCTACTCATTCTACTCATTCACCTCTTTTAATCCATTCACAAGGTAAAGCAGTGGGCAGTCAGGAACACAGCACCCAAGACGCAGTGTGTGGGGACGGTACCTCACTTAAGGGTATCTCAGTGGTGCCACTATCAATCCTGGGATTCAAACCCACCACCCTGTGACCACAGAGGCAACTCCCTAACCACAAGACCACCATCTGCCCCAACAAATGAACTGTTCATGAATACGTTTGACCCATTGAATGCCAGATACACAAAAGCATTTTAACTAAAAGGTTGTGACTGTTTTTGACTTTTGACTTATAGAGTAATAGACAGCTGAGGATCTGTCAACCATACTCCTCCATTAGGGACAGAAAAGAAGAAGAAAAAAAAAAAAACACACTGCAGTTCATTAATCTGTCTAGCAATTGGTGTAGTGTGGCTAAACCACTGCCTTCCATGCAGCAGACTGTAATTCACTTCTCTGTCTGGGCAAGTGCACCACACTATAGACTTCACACACTATAGACTGTCCATACAGTATATCAATCTCATTAATCCATACTTTCATGGGAAAATCCTGGAAACCTATGCATAAATGTTAAAGCAGCTGAAATGAGAACATTGCTGTGCACTATATGATACATGCAAGTTAACGCTCTCACGCGTAACACTGGCATTCATATCAAATTACGCCATTAAAACTGTAAAGGTGCTCAAATAATGTTTGGAATAGATTTTTTCCATCTACAATAACACAGCGTAGACTAAGGGTTCCTTCTTTGGCTTTTCACTGACTACAAATTGACAGACAAGTCTATTAATACACACCTTATTTTTAACCTCCCTGATTATATCAAGGTATGGCAATCCTGGCTTCACCATCAGCATGTCTGCTCCCTCCTTCACATCTCGATCCTGAAAAAACAGAAAACAGAGAGGAAAAGAAAAGATGGAGCACAATATCAGACTTGGGCTTCTCCTGCTGCATATCTGCTCTCAGCAACCAGTTCGCTTCAAGCACAATTGACACCATTTATGCTTAGTCACACTGCGTATACTGTGTATACTGGTTATACTGTCCGTTTACTGGTTGAACTGTAATACTGGTTACATTATCCATATACTAATTACAATATTATACTGGTTATATTGTCTATATACTGGTTATACTGTTATACTGTCTATATAGTGTTCTACTGTAATACTAGTTATATTATCTCTATACTGGTCATACTGTTATACTGTGTTTACTAGTTATATTGTCTGTATACTGGTTATACTGTTATTCTGTCTTACTTATGTTTACATATAATACACAGAGAGCTGTCCACACACTCAGGACAGGTTAAATCTCACCCTCACCTTATTCTATACCGTTTTGTTTACACTGTTTTTTTGTTTTATGTCTTATGTCTGTTGCACTTTGTGTACACTGTGGAACCCGGGGTTCTCCATTTCGTCCCCGTGTTCTAGATATGGGTGAGACGGAAATAAAGTTCACTTTGACTTTCTTCAAAGGCAGCTGATAAGCCCAGACATATTTTGAGTAGTTTGTTTCTTCAGTTTTGGAAGTATGAGGCTGATGTAGTTAACCAATAGAGCAAGCAAATAACTAACCAATTAATATCACACAAATAACATGCTTACATTGTCTTATACTTACAACGTGAGCTGAGGTTTGTGTATGCAGTTTATGTGCCTATATGGCATGCTTTTATGTACACAAACTATGTGAGATATGTTTTTCCATATCCAGTATCCAGTGCACAGATAAGAGAAGCATTTCTGATGAACTGTTACATTAAAAAACATTAGAAGTGATATTTTTGTACACAGGCACGCAGTGCAAGTCCTCGGGCACCAGGGGGCAGCTGGTAGCATCGTCTATCTCCGAAAGCAGGTTTTGACTGGGCAGCATCCCTGTAAACAATAGACTGCATTTAAAAAACAGCTCATCATATGAATCACACAGATTTAAACCAAATCACACAAATTCATTTAGATGAATGAAAAGGCAATACAGAGTGAGAGATCTGTGATCCTCTGCAAATGTGGAACATGCAAGTTACCTGAAAGGTCCATAATAGCAGGAGGCAAACTTGGCACTATAGCTCAGCACTGAAACCTGGATCAGAAAAACGGGATCAGAAATGTTCTTTTAACAAGATATGATCAGACAAACCTTTATTGGTGGGAAATGTATGTTGTTATGGCAGAAAGTGGACAGAACAAAAGTAAGAGCAGCACAACTACTAAATAAAAGCTACACAACTATACACTGTACTAATAATAAAATATCTAAATATAGATATTTGTGTGAGCAACCCCTTAGCTTTATGCGGATCAGCATTCGCGGATTCAGTCTAATGCAGATGTATTTCCTGAGAACCGAACTGTATTGACTGGTGGCGGTAATACACTGAAAAGTTGTCAACCGCCATAGAAGAAGAAGAAGCTGCTGCAGCATGTAGCATGACTGATCTGTGCCTTGTCCTCGTATTTTAGTGTTTTAAATTCTCAAATCCCCAAATTTTCAACAGTTATCTCAGTTTATTTAGTGTTAGTAAGCTGTGCCCTGTCTAAACATGTGGGTAGAGAGAGTTATTTCAACGTTTCTTTTGCGCTAACCACTAATGGTAAAGCAATAACGTTTTCTCTTGGAACGTAACCGCCGTGAAAAGTTGGGGCTTACTGTATGTACATAGTATATATGTATGTATAAACACTGTTGATTTATATTAAGGTACACACTGGAGTGTCTTCAGCTGTTGGTGGCAGCAGGCATTGACAAAACAGTAATAATTTAAAAAATAAATAAATAAAAACAGTAATAATGAGAAGAAGCTCTATAATTAGCAGAGCTGCCGTAACAGTGAAATGTGATGCCAAACTGATCACTAACTACCTTGTTGCCAAGGTCATTGGATATCAGTGCTTGCTTGATGGCTGCAATCCGTCCATCCATCATGTCAGAGGGAGCAATGATGTGGCAACCTTGGTGAACATACAAGATGCTGACAAATTACTTGCTGACAAATTACTGCAGTATATAACAATGAGTGACAAAGTTCTTGTAACTGCTCAGCAGTAGCGCTGGACACGTTAACATGTTATTATTGCATAAATGCATGTTTGTTTGTTTTTTACAATCCTTTTAAGTTTTGTGGGCAACAGGTGTCCCATTACTTTTGTCCATATAATATTTCTTTTCTTCATATATGCACATACTTTTTCCACCCTGCACGGTGAATGTTTGCATGTTATGTTCAATAAAAACATGAAAACATATGTTTGTGTACTATTATTTTAAGCAGACTGTGTTTTTCTATTGTGGTGATTTCGATGAAGATCAGAGCACATTTTATGACCAATTCATGCAAAACTCCACTTAATCCCAAAGGGTTTACAAACTTTTTCTTGCAACTGTGGCATTTATTAAAAAAATAAAATTGTACACTACACTACTTTTGAACTGATAATTAATTATGTGTATAAGAATGCTTTTTGCTTTATTCATTATATTATTGACTTACCAGCACGAGCATAGGCTAGAGCCACTTCTGCCAGTCTCATGCAACTCGCAGCATTATCCAGGGTGCCATCTTTCCGCAGGATCCCTAGAGAAGAGAGAGACAGAGAAAAAGACACACTCTTCACTCTTACAGTACAGTATAATTATGAATGAAAACATCAAAGGCAACCCATACTGTCCGTACGGTCTGTACTATCTGTTCCTTTCATTACCAGTTATGGGACAATTCTGCCGTACAAACAAATGATAAATACAGTCATAAATACAGATCAATAAAGCCATGAAAAAGAATAATAGACTTTTTCTGTTCACGGTTTGTACAGTTTGCTGCAGTGTGTGTGAATGTGTTTGCGTGTGTGTGTGCGTGCGTGCGTGTGTATGTGCGTGCATGTAGGTATGTGTGTGTGTTTCTTCTATGGTCTGTATTCCAGCAGCTTCACTGCTGATTCAGTTTCTGATGGATGCAACACAGTCTCTCACAACCAGACACACTCACACTCAGCTCTGAATATCAATGTTTTAATGCTGCAGATGTAAAATAATGTAAGAGTGTAGTTTAACATTTCCAAGCTATAATAAATTGTTTATATTTATTATTTAGTGGAATTTTGGTCAGTAGTGTATAAAATAGTAGTGATGCACATTTTACACAGATACGCTCCTGAGATGGATTTGTGCAGGCTTGGACTGACCGCAGTGGCCATGTGACGTGTACGGGCAGAGACAGACGTCGCAAGCCAGCAACAGATCAGGGAAGGCGGCTCGAAGTTTCTTCAAGGCCTGGACCGCAGGGGTGTCATCAGTGTCGGCTCCGGAACCGCACTCATCCTAAAAGAAACAAAGTTACATGAATGGGTCCAGATCTAGTAGCTTTGTTTATTTTAACCGTTTCACAATAACGCTGTGTTTTTACAATACTGGCTACATAGTGTAAAGCTTTATGCTGCTTTTAAAGGGGACATATTAGGCCAAACGGCTCGTTTTGAAAGGACCTGAAACTGTGGAGAATAAAGCTGGTGAATCTCTTTATGTGGGAGTGATTCTGTGTAAAGAACTTCATGAACTTCTTTTCTAGCCCATAGACCTTTTATAACTTGTTTTTGAAAAAGGTGAGTTTTGCATATATCCTCTTTAAGAAATTCTGTAAAAACACTAGGACTTGAGACTGTGACATCAACACCATTTTTCATTTTCTGTGCAAGACTTTCCTCCTCACTAAAAAACTCTACAGCCTGATCAGCACTTCATTACTCCACCCACCTTCGCAATTTTTGCAGGAACTCCAAAAATCAGCACACACTTCAGGCCTTTCTCCACAAGAGGGCGCAGCATCCCCTCAAGCTTATTCACCCCATATCTGCAATCAGTGAGGCCCAGATTAGGGATGGGGTGACACCTCTCATTTTCAGGTAATACCAAAGGTAATATCTTATTATTAATATTAATACTGATAAAGGGCTCTAAGCCTTAGGTTTATGTAGTGTGCTTTATTATTACAGTCATATGTCTACATACGTTTACATGCCCACAAGTTTACATGCTCTTTTTTAATAGTTTATGCAGCATATTTATAATAGTTTTATAATAGTCCTAGAAATATTATAATAATCCTTCGTATTTATCAAGAGCTCACCGTTTTTGGCCGAAACCGAAAACTGAAAGAAAATATTATTATTAAATTATGAAAAGAATGAATCTGTTAAAAATCTATGAAAATATGTATTTAGCGTTCAGATAATGCACAATATAAAATGAAATTTGAAATAAAATATTTGACTTGGTCTCACTCATGAATAGCCAAAAAGCAAGAAAGCTGAAATACTATACTATTAAATATCTTCTCTCATAAAACCATTTTAATATTCAGAACAAGTGCTTTAAAAACTTTCTCTGTAGTGTTTTAAACAGAGACTGGCAGCCCATATATTAACTGAAATCACTGGAAAACTTTCCTGCCTTTTCAGAAACATAGACGGAGTGGGTGTGCTCGAAGGGTCTTGTCTCTTCTGAGTTCCATCGGGATGTTTTTGATTTTATATGATGAATGAATCCCGACGTTGAGAAAGTCTTTGCTTGCTTTACAAACGGCTTTCCGCGGATCTTTCTTCGATAAATGGAAATGTGCCACACGGCAGACATGTTCACTCTAATCCAGTCTGGTGCAGGTTGCGGGTGTTGATTCCGTCATCACTGTTTCAGTCACGTAAAAAAAATTTCGGTGGCCGAATATTCGGTGCATTCCTATTATCTATTATCTAACTTCACTTCAGTTCAGAAAGGGCTGGGGGTAAATTACAGTAATGTCCAAAACTATGAAACATCTAAGTAGTTTAATGTCTGCAAAAGTGTAAAATATTTCTTATTAAGCTGGTGGAATTAATACAATTATTCTGTTTATCTTCCATTTTATAGTCAGAACCATTTCCAAACCCCAGAGGCCCAGTGGGACTCTGTCAGACACTGTCCATGGGCAGGCATGCGTGATTAACTTCCATTAAGAAAACTCACAGAACACATTTGCTCACTGATGCTTAGACATATTTCACCACAGTATGATGTCTGCATGCCTCCTTAAATTTGTAGTGTGCTCACAAATGAGCCAAAATAGCTTTATGGCACATGAAGTGGTAGATCCTGACTACACTAAACCAAGAGCACCTGCATATAGTGAAAAAAAATGACTACAAATGCCCATTTTTATAGTGTAAACTATACATGTGCGCCCAAATATGCTCCAAAACATTTTAAACTCAGCTAAAACATTACCTTTAAAGAAATAAGAAGGTAAACCTGTATCCGTACTGTACAGTTTACACTGAACTGCTGTCTCCCGCAGTGCTAGAATATAAATAGTGAATTTGTAGGGGTTTTCTGTATACTTGTGTCTGTGGAGTCGTAACAGAAGCAATACAGTTTTGCGATTTTGATGTTTACCAAAGACAAAATGGCCTTAAAGAGGCGAGCGGGATTCCGGATGCGTGAATTTTTATCACTGAGCTGAACCGGCTGTGTTACCACGGAACTGCTGCTCGGGCGGTTCCTTTAAAATGGAGAACAAACCGATTCTAGTTTTTATCTTTGTTTCAGGACGGTCTGAGATGGATCCACCCAAACCAGAGCTTATCTAAGCTCTGCAGCCCAGCCAAACAAAACCTTCACCTACTTTACAACTTACAAAGACCTTCGTTTTTTCATGCACTTGTTCATATTTTTAAATGATCCTTGCTCTGTTTGTGGTTGTAGTGATTACATTCTGCCCATTCCATCACTACACCAATATTTACATTTATGGTGTTTATATAAATAATATAGCAAACACACACACATGCGCACACACACACACACACACACACACACACATTATTATATCTATATCTAGGCATTAACGACTCCACATTTTTTCAAGTCGACTAGTCGGTCAGCAAAGTCGAATCGACGAGTCGTTTGATGACGTCATCACACAGGCAGCAGAGGAACATGGCGTCCAACACTGAGCAACTTTTGGTAACAGAACCAGCGCTCTGCAAACTTGCAGGTTGTGCAGGTCTCCGTGCTGTTTGTGTGTCTAGAATGAAGGATCTCCACACATGTGATGTGGGTCTGTCTCCTCTGCTGCATGTCTCTCGTCTTGTTGTGATCTCGTGTTTAGATTCCCCTGTTTAGACGGTACCGGCCCTTTTTGTGTATATATCATGCTTGTGAGGCCTGCACTGTGCCGTATCAGAATGACGTAACAACAGAAATTTCTCACTTGTGGGAATAACAAATCTTATCTCATCTTATCTTATCTTCCATTCCCTACCTAAAGGGGGCAGTCTCCCTGGAGCAACTACTGAAGTTGATTCAAACCCATGACCTGTTGGTCTAGAAGCAAGTATCCTACCCCCTAGTCCACACCCACCACACCAGTACATTCTGGTTATGCGATGCTTTTTCATTTCATACCTTGCTTGACCAGGTAAGCTTGCAATAGGTTCCACTGCGTCAGGACTGTCACTGAGTAAAGAGACAACATGATTTTAGCAGAAAAGGACTGGACACATTAATATGCAAAACGTTACAAGTAGGACAAAAGACTGCCGAGCCGCCAAGTTTAGTTTTTTCTAAAAAATGGTGTTTCTAACGAAACCCATGAAAATAAACGTTATCGCCGAAATCAGTGCCGAGATTGTAGAAGAAACAGTACAGAATGGAATGAAACTAATCTTTGCTGCCAAGTGTTATGGACCTGAGACAAATCAGGACAAGAAAGTGGTATAATAATCTCAGAATCTTCCAAAGTGCTACACAAATGCAAAAGGTGAAGGAGAGGATGCCTTACGTGATGAAGATGGGGTAGATGAGGCTGTCCGGCCTGAGGTCAGAGCCGCATGTCTGCCAGTATCGGAGCGAGGGGTGGAAGTAGCCGCTGTGCAGGATTGCGTCGGCCGACTGTGCCATCGTCCTGAAGAATAAAAAAGGAGCTGCCGCTCACCAACACTCTGTGTTTTGTGAAGAAGATCTTTCTTCACCAGACTTCCTGCTTGCAGGGAGCCTACATCAACAATCCAAAGGCATCAGAGACTTTCACCTAGAATTACAGGAGTAGCTTCACTTTGAAAACTGGGGGCAAGGACAACAAAAATGTTGGGAATCCTGTGTGATGAGAGACTTCGTCACAACAGCTGCGCTGTACGTGCCGAGCTCGGGGTACGGAACAACTGAGGAGATGTTTTCTTTCTTTTTTTTCATTTGTACTGAGGCAGAAAAAGCTTTACGGTCTAAGAAATTGTGACTGTTTAGTGATTTAACACATTAGTGTATTACCACAACATCAGAGACATCTATTGCTGTTGGTAAACTGTGTGTATTAAGTAAAACGGAACATTATTAGTCTTTGCATTCGTCAGTGTTTGTAGGGAAAGTAATAACTACACACTTATTGCAACTTACATCACAAAGCTTAAAGCCGGCTTAGGCTACTAATCACAGTGTTAGGATCTTATAGGCCTGCTGGGTTTGCCATGATTTATCTACATATCGACCTAATTACAGTAACCCCCCAGTTTAACGTAGATCAGGAGTCGCAGATTCAGTCACACATGGATTTTTTTGGAGAACCAAACTCATAGTTTTATGTGGAAATCCCCACAATAACGCAGAAACTGCAAATATGCTTTGCCTTTTTTTTGCTTTTTTTGTGGCAATAAATATATTTTTTCTGGATGTTTTCAGACAAGACGAACCCGTTCACCTCGCCGGGGTTTCCCAATACTTTTGACCCGCAACCTTGCATTAATCTCGGCAGGGAATTTGAATTCGAGTACGGGTTTTCCTTTACATGTTCTTTAAAGATAATGCATTAAACTGAGTTTAAAATTACATTAAAGTGTTAAAATGACATTAAAGCACAACGTGTTTTTTCACTATACTCTTGGAACTATACTCTTTTATTTGCTCTTGGAACGTAACCCCCACAAAAAGCTGGGGATCACTGTAGCATATATATATTTATACTTATTACTTGATTAATAGATTACATGAGCTAATAAAAATCCTAGAACTCCTAGAGAAATACGAATCAAAGGGAATCAAAATGTAAAATATATCTTGATAGAATCACTGAAATCACTTTCTCTCTGACACTTTCCACGCATGATTAATTTCTATTAAGAGAACCAATAAAATAAATGTGCTCACTTAGGCTTACACATATTTCACCATAATATGTTGGTGCTATGCCTCTTGTATGTTTCCTGTTTTGTGTCTAAACTATTTTGTAAACCAACATTGAGTTTGAGAAATATATAAATAAAAATAAATTATTATTAGTAGTAGTAGTAGTAGTATTTATTAGTAGTAGGAGCATTAGTAGTATTAGTATTTTTTATTGTAAGTTTTTATTATTATTTTATTATTAGTTGTAGTAGTTTTAGTAGTAGTAATGGTAATTTGCTACAGCAGATAAATAGAAGCAAGGACAGTGATGTCTATAGTTTTAACTCTAGTGGTAATTATGATCAAAAGTTCCATTTGTTTTGGAAATGCAGGTCAAAGTAGTGAGCCAAAGTTTTTAACTACCCCACAGTTGTAAAAAACGCGGTACATCTGATATAAACATTATTTTTAGTGAGTTTGTGACAAAACACATTCATTTTTATGATAGTAGCTTTATAAATTTTAAAAATAGTATTCTGATTAATTAACTCATAAGTTCACTCTGCTGCTGCAGCTCCATGGAATAGAAATGCAAGAGAATGGAGGACTACAGCTTTAACCACTCAAACAGCTGTACAAAAAAAAGAGGTGTATCTGATGTAAACATTATTTTAAGTGGGTTTGTGACAGAACATCTTCATTTTTTGATTGAGTGGCGGGCTAACATTAGCTAGCGAGGGTAAGGGAGCAGTTTTCATGCAAAAACTGCGGGTTTAATAGTAATGCAGAGTATAGCTGGACATAACAGGGCTGACAGACAGAACCCGGAGAGGATTATAATCTGATTTAAGATGATTTACCTGCTTTATTTCGTCCTGAAAGAGGTTTGAGATTCAGAGCTCCTCTGAAAGAGTGTCAGTCCTGCAGTCTTTCCTCCGACTTTCTGCAACTTCTGAACTTTGGCCCCAGCTGCTCTCAGTAGTACGTCACGTAGCGTTTCACACCAGCTAGCCTGTTAGCACTTCTGCTCGTTTTAATTTCTCCACTGGAGCCGAAACGCGTGGAAAATGTCTTCTTTCCATCGTGCATCTAAACGTTAAAGGTATTTCCTGAACCCGTACGGTATGACTACTTCATGTCATTAACGCTGTCGCCGTTATTTAATCCATTAAGACTCTATAGCATCGTCTGTTATCGTAGCTTAGCCTAGCCTCATTGATTTTAACGGGCTCCGCTGCTAACAGAAGCTAGCCGAGACAAAACGCTGATTTATTCACGAAAACATCTAAATTACGGTCATATCAGGGATTATAACATTCATTTAACAAACTCATATTCAACTCCAGTGTCTTTCATCTTTAGATGATAACATGGGCAGGTTTTGTGGTTTTATCCTGATAAAAGGTTGTGGTTGACAGGAGCAGAAGTATCTGCTTTGACAAGAAAAAAATTACATATGTGTATTTGTGTGCGTATTTACATGTATATATGAATGTATGTATGTATATTCTCACAAGGAAATGTTCCAATTTTTAAAATACGATAAACCACAGACAACACACATGTATTTGTGTGTGTGTGTGTGTGTATACACACATACACACATACATACATACATACATACATACATAATATACAATTATTTTTCACAATATCGGTCAGTGCAGATATTTAAGCTCCTGTCAAGCACAACCCATTAAAACTGCCAATGTTATCATTTGTAGATGAAAAATACTGAATGATATGAATATGAGTTTAAGTTAATGTGTGTGTGTGTGTGTGTGTCAACTAATAACACTGTCTAGGTTTCTGTAGAAATCCAGTCACCAGGAATGTCTATATGACCCTTTTCCAGCCTTACAGTATCTCTTACAGCGAAATTTTACGTGTTTTTAAAACAATTATGTGTAAATGTTGCAAGACAATTTGTTTTTGACCATGTTGTTCTGTGTCTTTTCTTTGCAGGCTATTGGCCCTCCTCATGGTGGTGAAATGCTTACAGGACTGTAGGATGGTACGAAGAACGACCTGGTCCATCAACAAGAAGCTCAGAATGCTGCCAAAATAGTGATTTCACAGTGATCCCTTTGGAGGGAGAGTCCACCTTAAAGTCGTTTATTTCTATGCATTGGCTTTCCTCATTGGCCACTGTTGTCATAATCAGAAAACTGTTCTTGAATCTTCCGGCCTGACTCTTCAGATCCCTCCACAGAAGCCTGCGGGTGCGGTGGAACCATGCTGTTCTCCCTCCGTGAGCTGGTGCAGTGGCTTGGCTTTGCCACCTTCGAGCTGTTCCTCCACCTGGGTGCGTTGCTGGTGTTCAGCGTCCTGGTGGCTATCCGGGTGGATTTGCAGAACCCCGGCTTGAGCTGGTGGCTTGTGTTTGTGCCGCTCTTCGCCGCCGACGGCCTCAGCACGTACTTCACGGCCATTGTATCCATCCGCCTGTACCAGGAGGGCGAGAAGAGGCTGTCCGTGCTGCGGCTGCTCTGGGTCCTCACCGTGCTCAGTCTCAAGCTGGTGTGTGAGGTTCTGCTCTGCCAGAAGCTGGCTGGCACTGCGAATCCAGACTCGCTGTTCGGCCTCATCATCTCCCCGCTCTTCATCCTCTTGCAGTTGCTGATGATCCGCGCCTGCCGCGTTAATTAACGTGAAGGAAACCACCGGTCGGCCCACCCGCCCACGTCCCAGCAGACTAATTTGAAGGAACACTTCCGGCTCACCCACACAATTTCCAATCAGTTCGTGACTTGTTGAGGGATGAATCCAAGGGGAAATGACATTCATCGTTTATTAGTGTACGTTCAGGTTCTCTGGTTCGCGCATATAAACATGGTGTCCTCGCTTCCACTCACAGCTGATGCTAAATGTAATGTGCAATTTTTCATTTGTAATGTCCTAAGTGCTGAGTGAGATTTGTTTTCCGAATTCTCTCTCTAAATGCTGTTACTGACGATTTCTGTTTTAATGATAACCTTCTATTATTTGTATATATTGTAAATAAATCAATATATAAACTTTCAGTGGTTCCATGTGTTTCCTGCACCTCTAATTCTCTCCGTTTTCTTCATGGTAGATATTAAACTGATAGAAAAAATCTCTATTATTGGACCTTTTAAAAGACTAGGGGTTATTGATAGGTCCAGGCTTTCATTTATTCTTACCTCTATACTTTAAGGATACCTAATCCGGTTACCATAAAGTAATATCCCAGAAACTGAAACACTATGGACAAAAGTATTGGGACACCAGACCATTACACCAATAAGGACTTTAATGACACTGCATTCAAATCCATAGACTTTAATATGGAGTCGGTCCCCCTTTGCAACTAACAGCTTCCACTCTTCTTGGATTGTTTTCTACAAGATTCTGGAGTTTCTGTGGGAATTTGTGCTCCTTTCATTCTGTAGAGCATTTATGAGGTCAGACACTGATGTTGGACGAGAAGGTCTGGTTCTCAATCTCCGTTCCAGTTCATCTCAAAGGTGCTGGGTGGGGTTGAGGCGTTGTCAACGGGCCCAAACACTGGAAAACAAGAGTGTCCCAATTCTTTTGTCCATTCAGAGTATTTGGCGTGGGGCTTCTATGACTGCGAGATTCTATTATGGCCAGTAAGTGTCGCTGTTGAGTTAATTATTGCAGTCATTATTTCATTAGACCTGAAAAGCTAACCTTAACCAAGAACAGGTTATTAGTCATAGAATAAAAACATTATTGAGTTAAACTATCATTTTATGAGAGGTAGCACAGCCTATTCTAAAAACAAGAAAGGATCTTTAATGTGCTCCGTATTAGACCATGTAAGGTGTCAGTTTTCAGTTGTAGATCTTGTCTGTGTGCAAGCAGTCCGGATCATTATTTTAAGGTCAGCACTCGATGACCTTATTTTGCACGTATTTATGGGCTTCTGTGGTTCCTGGTTGAGTAATCATTACACAAAGGAACAGTGTTTCACGTTTTATTGCTGCTGAACTTTGCCTGGACTTTGTGATAATGTAAAAGAACGTAAAAAAACTCTTTAAACATGTTGTAGTTTGGCGTTGAGTGCGGCCCATTGTGTTTGTAAATGTCAACAGCTGAAGTCAAGTCAGTACCCGCACCTTAAAATAGACTGGGTGGATGGTTTGGTTGCTTGTAATCTCTCTCTCTCTTTCTCTCTCTCTCTCTCTCTCTCTCTCTCTCTCTCTCTCTCTTTCTCTCTCTCTCTTTCTCTCTCTCTCT
>JBBPDB010113659.1:0-19354 GCA_037974465.1 Brachypetersius altus
AGTGCATGAGTGTGCGTGTGTGTGTGTGAGTGTGTGTGTGTGTGTGAGTGTGTGTGTGTGTGTGTGCGTGGGTGTGTGTGTGTGTGAGTGTGTGTGTGTGTGGGTGTGTGTGTGTGTGTGTGCGTGCGTGTGTGTGTGTGTGTGTGTGTGTGTGTAAGAGCAGTGGAGGCTGCTGCCTGATTTGGAAAGTGTGGTTCTGAGAGCTCGCTGGAATATGAAACACATTTCTCGGGTAAGCCGCTAAAGTAGGAAATGCAAAAAACGCTCTAGCTGGTTAAATAGTGACTGATTTTGACTATTCTGTAAACTGATTAACTGGTTACTCGTGTAGACTATTCTAACAGCCTGGTTTTGCTCTACCAGTTTTTGAAATGTGGAGCAGTCTAAAGCTCTTTCTGTAGTTTTCCGTTTTAAGAAGGTTGCGCACAGAGTAGACTGCGGTATTAAATGTCTGCGGCATATCTCCAACCCGCACTCTCGTCCTCAATCCAAACTATTACTGCAGTTTCTGCCACGTTTTATTACTGTAAGATGTGTTAACAGGAGGCTGCTAGCACGCAGTTCGCGCTGTAAACTGTAAATACGGCTGTAAGCTGTAAATACTGCTGTAAACTGTGATTTTTTACAGTATAGTTTTGTAAAATTCGTTGTGAATTAAGCTCCTGACCTTTTTTTCCACCAAGAAGGCCGTTTATTCGGACTAGGAATGCTGAATGTAGAGTACATGACTAACATTTGACACGCTCTGTATAATTTTATTAGGACATTTTTATCAAATAAAACATAAGACAGCATTAAATAGATGTAGAAAAGAATCAAGGTCTTGACTGTGATTTCAGCATGAACGTTAATAGTTCTACAATTTGTATAAAGCCTTACAGAGTACTGAGAAATGAATGTCCCAGGAGTCAGGTTTCCACTTTTACAAAATCGTCATTAATGTCACACTGTTAGAGGAAGTTTAAAGTACTCGGGCGCGCAGTGTTGGACACACCCCTGAAAAATGAGATGATTTTTTTTGTGTGACTTGATACCATCATTACACCTTTTAAATTAGAAGTTATGAATCAGTTGATAGTTTTCAGAATGAAATAGAATGAAAAAAGGTCAAGAAAACTGTGAAAGAAAACAGTGTGATATTAACATGTAACGTATGGGAGGGGGGCATTGAGCTAAGGGCACTGAGGGAAGATAAACTAATCATTATCCTGCATGTTTGTTCACCTGGTTAACTCAGTTACACAGTACTGCAGCCTATCTGGCCAGAATGAAGCAAAATAAAAGTAGGTTTTCTAAAGGAAAGTAATAAAGGGAGGAGAGAAGGACAGAAGATCTGAGGACTCCAACAACCAGGAGTAATAAATATAGTGATGCATTGATCTGTCAACTGAAAAAGTACAGGAAAAATGTAACATAACAAGACATAAGAATCATGATGTGTAGTTTTTCTTATACCTGACAAGTAGTGCCACAAAATCCAGTTAATCGCTGATCTTTAAACACTAATGACGTCCACAGTTTGCTAGGAAAAGATCTGTATTAAATAAACCTATAATTAACATAAGATTGGCCAAACTAAGCTATTGTCAGACAGGACATACCAGATAAAAAGTGTACCTGAACATACTACAGCACATCTCTTCCTCTGCATTTAACCCCTTCACTCCCGTAACGCAGCAGGCAGCCAGGACCGCAGGGAGCAGAGTGTGGGGGCAGTTCCTACTCCTGAGGTTCCTGACCAGCAGGCCACCCGTATGTTGGTTTTGCTGTCTTTATTTGACTGTGAACAGTGTGTCAGGATGCATACACCGATATCATATTAGGAGATATTATGGAAAGAAAATTTTGATGGCACTATTTCAGTCCAATTGTTGATTGTGCATTTGTTGGTCTTTAGGCTAAAACCTTTAGGCTGGGATACTGGCATCCGCCCAGAATTTCAGTGTTCCATATCAGGCGTCCCTAGTTCATCCAGCAGCATGTGTCTGCAGTAAGCCCCGCGAAAGAGCACCGGCGTAAAAATCTCTCTAAATCTGCTCCCAGAACACTTTAATTTCATTTTAAGATCAGTTTAATACATTACCCTTAACGAAAATATAAAGATAAACCCGTACTGTACTGTTTACACTAAACTCCTGCAGTGCTAGAATGGAAATACTGATGTAACTGCTGTACAGACTGCACTGTAATTCTTACACA
Source organism: Brachypetersius altus (assembly GCA_037974465.1). Classification (NCBI taxonomy): domain Eukaryota; kingdom Metazoa; phylum Chordata; class Actinopteri; order Characiformes; family Alestidae; genus Brachypetersius; species Brachypetersius altus. The sequence goes on from JBBPDB010113659.1 coordinate 2,200, forward strand.
GGCGTAACATCTCGGCCCAATGGCCATACATTTCCGTTAAGGGTAATGTATTAAGCTGAATTATTATTTCGGCACGCTCTGATTGCCGGTCCGCCCCTCTGAACCGTCGGCCTGTAATTCTGGTCCGAGACGCTGAGCTGCGTTTCCAGAAGGTGCAGGGCGTTTGGGCGGCAGGGCTTTTAGTAGAATGAACTGAAAACAGGAGGACATCAACCAGTAACAGGTATATATAGCTGAATTTATATTTGGATTAGTATTTATGTAAATTATATATTATATATGTAAATTATTTTGAATCATTAAAATGAGTAAAAATAACATTGCCACAAGAACGATCAGTTTGGTTCTCATAATAAATCCGCTTGTGACTGGAGCTGCGAGTCCTGATCCGCGTAAAACTGGGGGATTTCTGTATACAGTTTAACAATTCTAACTTGGACCTAAATAACCAAATCACATCAAATCTTGTTGGAATTTCAGTAAACTGGAATTTAAAATGAGTTTAAAGGGGCTCTGGTACACTGGCAGGCCGCTGTGCTGTAGGTTTGCAGATAGAACATGGAGAAGAACTGTAACGTTTTTCTAATCTTGTATGTAGACGCTTTTCAGCTCAGACCATCCTGGGATAGTGCTCCCCGGAATGTGTTCACACATACTGCTCCTATTATTTTTGCGGTTTCAGGGGTTTAACATGAACATCTCCCTCATAACTGCACCTGCTTCCAGAGCACAGCCATGATTGCACTGTTTTGTTTTGCAGTAGGACAGTGTTTATACTGTGTGAGCTTCAGCTTTCTGTCTATTCCGGTCACTTTATGATGTTTAACAGCATCCTGTTGCATCTGTGGCCTGAAGGACAATCTGCTGAAGCTTCATACAGCTGGCAGCCTGGTTGGGGAGTTGCCCCTGTGATAGAAAGGTTGTGGGTTTGAATCCCAACTGCTAGTGCCATCACTGAGGTTCCCTTGAGCCAGACACCGTCCCCATACTCTGCTCCCTGGCGCCCCTCATTGGTGGCAGCTCCCTGCTTCCTTTGGTGAATGGGATAAATGCAGAGAAAAATATTACATTGTTCACACTGTGTGCTGTGGTGCGCTGTGTTCACATGTGACTACAAGGGGCCTCTTTAATGGATTTCAGTGATTGTCATTTTTAATTAAAAAATGTAAAGGTGAACCAGTATCCGTACTGTACAGTGTACACTGAACTGCTGTCTCCTGTAGTGCTAGAATGTAATATACATAAGTTACCCCTGTCTAGACTGCACTGTAATTCATGCAAGCCCATTTTCTGTGCTGTGTGCTGTGCTGTGGTGTGGTGTGCTGTGGTTTTCTTTGTTATAAGCAGGTAAATATAGTAGTAAATGAATTAAAATTTCAGTAATAAAAATACAGGGCTTTAAGAAGAACAAAATGAAAAACACCAGAACACTCAACGAAACACGCGAGAGCTCCACTCAGGAAGCTGTAATGATGCAGGAATGCTGGACAGAGACTGCATCACAGGGCAGCAGCCAATAAGCAACGAGGAGAAATGAATAACGCTCTCAGATTGGCTACTTTCAAACCTCCGCCTCCAAGTACAGCGGTGTTTCACCATGGCAAGACATGACAAGACTTTCTTTGTGTTCTCTGGACGGTACCAAAAAACGTACAGTTATATTTTAGATGAAACTGTTGCTGTTACAAAATTAGTCAGCTATATTTTTCATAAGAATTTAACACTAAAATGGATAAAAAATTCTATATTGCCAGAAAAAGAAATGGTATCTGCGTTTTCCACAAACAATTCTTTGTTAGGTGAATTACAGAAACAGCGGAATTTGGATTATGCTTTACTGTATTTAACTTTTATAAATACATATTTGCTTCAACCCAACTGATGACAATGTTGGGACATATGATTGTGACAGCTAACAACTGTGGAAGATAATTGTAATTAGCTAAAATAAGAAAGTCATAGATGCTACTTGACGTGACCTGTCTAAAGAAACATGCTGCCAAATAAAAACATGTAATATTGCGTTACATCACAGGCATACTATATTTAGGCTTCTAAGCCAGTCTATTTCAATGACAGCTGACGTGTTTTTCAGAAAACATGATTATTTAGGTAGCTTCAGTACAATAACTGGATTTGTTGTAAGTGGGAAATGAGATTTTTTGGCAATGTTTTGCTTTAACATTCTTGCACATGTGGTCGGACTGATGATGTGATCTTTTCCCCTCAGGGACATTAACTCTCAGAGCATCCTGATGGAGACAGAGGGGATTGAAGAGAGGGACGAGAGGAGATGGGCAATCAGTGACTAATTCAGGACACAACTGGTCCTTAAAATTAAGCTTATCTGATCTTTTGCTCCTTGAGACAGACTGTTGAAAAGATAACTTCTTTACCGTATTTATTTTTCCACCTGGATTTTGGAAACCTTCAGCATGGAGCAGGGGCTTCCGGCCAGGACACAGCATTTGCACACTGGGATAAAATAGCAAACCTGTGTCCCTTGGATTCGCCACCTCAAGGATCCCACACAACTGGACGACTCTGAGTGAACTGGGACTTAGTCAGTGCACACTTCAGCTCATTAGACTTCTTTTTCTTGAACAGTGAAGCTTTCAGTGCTCACACACACGTTTGTGGGTGGATGACAAGAGTTTTAATCAGGGGACGCCAACATAAGTCTCTATCAACACAGTGTTGAATTATACACAGGTCATTGCAAACAGAGTGGTTGTTGAAGTACTTCAGGCCAAAAAGTACATTACAGCTAAACAGCTTTCCATATGAGGGCATGAGACCCACTGCTGCGAGGCAGAACAACAACTTAGTCCACTTTAAAACAAGAGACAGTTTAAACAAAAAGGTAAGGAAGTGGAGCGCGGACAAGACCAAATGAAAAGTCTGCTCAAAGCTGATGTAATCACACTGGAGCGCTGCAGTAACTCATTAATGAAGTCAGACTAACGTGAGGGAGGTCAGGGTCACTGGAAATCTCATAAAGTACACAATCCTGTAAATGCATGCTACTCAAATGTTTAAGCAGCAAAGACAATTACGAGTTCCATTGTGAAATAACAGCAAACGAGAGCCAAGGGAGGCCGGCATGTGTTTATTTCATGAGAATATTTTTAGAAGGTAGTAAAGCAAGGCTATGAGTGTAATCCCCTGCAAAAAGAAGACTCTGAGGAACATTTCGCTCAGCTGCAGTTTTTCAGTTTGGCTCTAAGGGAGCTCTGAGCAATGCATAGTTTGGCATGAATAGTAATGTGTGGATCATTTTCTGTCTAGATTAGGCCAGATTCTTTTCACTGCATAGGGGAAGCACCGCAGGCATATGAGGAGTTTTTGTTAGAAGAGTGGGACGTCTAATTCAGAAGGGTTTTGATTTTTCGGCTTTTTTTGGGTAATTTTGTGGGTCAGCTCAGGAAACGTTCCAGTCATGAACTTGGGCAAACTCTCTGGACTGAAGGGCCTGGTGTCTCACTCATCAGGGAAGCGCCGCTTCAAGGGCGATTTAACCCCAGATATGATTAGCCCCCCGCTGGGTGACTTTCGCCACACCATGCACGTGGGCCGAGGGGGCGATGTGTTCGGAGACACATCGTTCCTCAGCAACCACGGCGGCGCAGGGAACAGTGGAGACGGAGACTCCATCACCGCCTCAGAGAAAAGCGAAAGCTTTTTCTCTCGAACCCTGCGCCATGTCCGCAAAAACCCAGACAGGCCGCAGGGGCAGTCAAAAGACCTTTCTCCCCCTCCTCCACCCATTTCCCCCATCATAAAGAATGCAATCTCCCTCCCTCGCCTGGACATGGAAACACCCAACGGTTGGCCCGTCAAAGTGCTGTTTCCCAGTACACCCAAACCGCCTGAAGACTCTTCATACTCTTATGGTAAGACCATACCAAACCCCACACTGGCGACATTAACAATCTTACAGTAGCACTGGACATACAGAACTTTCTGCTTAATCACAAATAACATGGAGTTTCTATTTTCTATATCAGTTCAAAAAGTAGGAATGCATGAATGTCCAGGAACATACATATCATTTCTACACACACAAACAGCTGGTCAAAATGACACAAGCAGGTCTGTGCTCAAGCACTCAAACATATTCAGGCAAGTGTTCGATGATTTCGGCATCTATGCTCACGCCATGCTAATTTGTGTCCTCCATTACTGGTGTGTGGGGATCTTATCTTGCTTAACAATCCTGGAAATCGAACCCACGACTTCCTGGTCGCAGGCTGAACGGCCTAACCACTAGGAAAGACTGAGTAGCTGCTACTTGCTAGTGGCCTAGTTGTTAGTGATTTGCTCCAGGGATCTGGGTTGTGGATTTGAATCCCTGGAGTTCTAGTGGCAGCACTGAGGTACTTGAGCACGGCACTGTCCTCCCCACTGCTTCGCTTTGGGAATGGGTTAAATGCAGAGAAAGAATTTCATATTGTTCACATGTTGCTGTGCCGTGTGGTCCTTGAAAGATTTGAGTTCCATACATTTATTTGTGCACATGATACATAGTAGCAAACCGGTAAAGTAAATGGTAAATTTCTGTTTTGGATAAAGCTGCTTTTGGCAGACAAGTTCTGTCACAACTGTAAGGACTGGAAAAAAGTTTAAAGCCATCCTGAACTCCCTCTTGTTCTTCACTGCCATCTGTTGGTAAAAGGGAAATCAAACTGCAGGGGGAGCATTTTCTAGAGGTAGTTGGACTGGGATTAATTATGCAAAAAAGGCAGGAAGGAGAGGAATAACTTTCCAGTAACTTTTCATATCTTTTGACCCTGTCCAATCAGAAGACTAAATGATAATGCTTTATACGAAAGATGGTTGAAAAAAGTTTTTTATTCAGTTTAACATTCCTGTTGTTTTCTCCACTTCTTTGCAGGTGTGGAGTCTGGTTTTGTGACTCTGCCCAGACTGTGCCACGCTGACCGTCCACTTCATGGTGCTTCATCCTCAGGCCACTCTGGTCACATCCACCTCCCGGAGACGGCTGCCCTGTCCCTCACTCCCTCTGAAATGGTCAGCCTGTCTGACTCCTTCGCCTCCTTCACTGTGGACCTTGGTCCCTCCCTCATGTCCGAGGTTCTCGCCATGATTGACATTTCTGGGGACCCCCAGGAAACCAACAAAGTCTCTGAAGTGGAGCATGAGCCAGAGTCATCATTTGTATTGGACAGTGGCAAATCAGAAATGGACCTGGATAGCAGAACCTCTTTGGTGGATTCTCTTTTGAGAGAGGATTCTGAAGGCCGGAGCCACTTATATGGTGTAGAATGGGGCGGTGGGCATTTAATGAACAGCAATACTCCAAAAAAGCCTATGGCAGGGCCCGGTGACCTGGTGCTGTCTTACACTGCGGAGGAGCATGGCGTCGAGGCTGAGAGGGCTGCGGATGTGCTGGCGCATTACTGCGGTTGCTCTCAGAAGAGAGGGCCTTACACTTACGCCGATGAAGAAGAGGAGATCAAAGTCTAGACTAAAGGCCAATTCACCCGCACCTCCCAAAAATCTTTTATTCATTTTATTGCATTGTATCAGAAAAGTGGACAGAATCTAATGGGAGTCTAATGAATGTGTAAGAATGTGAATTCAGAAAGTACAAAAATGAATTTGCATGATGGTCTTCAGTAAACTAGAGCATCTGTCCATTATATCCTGTCTGTGGGAGAAAAGGCACTCCAGATTTTCCCTTGAGAAAGAAAAAAGATGTATTTTGGCTAATAAAATAAACTCCGGTCTAAACCTATAATATGGTGGATTATACCGCTGCCCTTCACGCAGTAGACTGGGGCTCAATCTCTTGCGTGGATATTATATAAGAGCCCTTAAGAGATACATCAAATGCTATATCACCTCTCTCCGGACCATGAGTGTCTGGCAGATGTGATGGACATTTTTTATTTCTAGAAGCAAATTTATTTTTGTACTTATCTCTGAATTGAAATGACTAAATTCAATGCAACTCATATAAAGTTGAAAATGTTCTGTAAATGAGGGAGTCTGGGAGAGTGTAGTGGATGTTGGAATCTGTGCTAGATGTTTTTTTATCTGGATATGTAATGTGTAGAGTGTGTGTACATTTTCCTTTGAGGCCCAAACACAGGGAAGGCTACCTTCTAGCAAAGAGACCCGATGTAAGAAACCTTTCTGTTTGCCAGTAAATTAAGTGTTCCAGTATAAAGGCTAAGCTACGTCAAGGTATCACAGTTCTATTTTCCACATCTAGCACAAGGTATTTAAGATAAATGTCTTTTTTTAAAATATAAAAATAACCTGAACAATATAAGCTACACCTCACTGATAACGTTTAGATGTTACACCTGTACTATTGGTGTTTTAGCAGTTTATTATACATTTATTATTATTCTTCATTTAGACTACATGGCTCTACTTGCCTATGTAATTTATAAGCCTAATTTTAAACAGATCTAAAAGGCAGTGGTTTTATCTTTTATATTAATAACATTTTTATGCAGCTGACAGTCATATTTGGGAAAAAAATGTTTTGGATTTTTTTCAGTTTATTAAGCAATAAATATTTGCATCATCAAATAACATTCAAATTTATAAAAACACTCATGTCATGAATTTATCTTTATACAGTATTTGTTTATCACACCAAAGCAATAGATTATGACGGCCAAAATGCTATTTGTATGTCTTCCATTTTCTATATTATGATGAATACATATACTGCAAATATTCGGATGTGCTGCTGAGCACTGGGTGATTTTAATGTACTCTAATAAAGAAAGGGAATTATGTTTTTTATGAAAAATAAAGACAACAGAAAACTAGACCGAAAATACTATTTACATATACACTTATAAATGTCTTCCTACAGTTGAAAAATCAGCGATCACTGTCAAGCACATGAGGATGAAAGCAAAGTAAATGAGATTTCTTTGCACACTACACAGGTGGCGGCATGCATCCACAGAGGTGAGCCTCATAAAGCTGTATAATAGTCCAATATTTAAAATACTTAAAGGCAAATTTAAAGACTAAAAAAACAAAACAATTTCAGAATCATTGATGCCAGTAGGTATCTTCAAAAAGGTCAACTTCCTTTAAATATAGCTAGACTTCATGCATCTGAAAACCACCTTCGCATCTGATTTTTGAAAAAAGGCTTCCCCTGAACAGTTTCCACCAGTCGCCCTGTAAACATTTTTCTTGAAATGAGGGATTGTACAAATCTAAAGGCATTATCATAGTAATGTGTAATAAAGTGAAATAACAGTAAACCCCAGTTTTAGAATCAGGAGTCTCGGAATCTCACACGGATTTTTTCGGAGAACCGAACTGATAGTTTTATGCAGAAATCTCCACAAGGAACTAAAGATCAGGGTTCGCAAGAGGGCTCCCAGACTCTTCAAGACTGAAAGACGTTCTGTGTATAAGAATGAGTCAAAATTACTCCTGAGCACTGCAAGCGATTTGTTTCTTCATATAAGTGTCTTGAATCGGTCATAAGCTTTTCCCCCAAAGTTTTTAATACATTTCAGTTAGCATGGCAATACCTTTTCCTGGATCATTCCACTTTATTACACGTTTATTTCCCCCACTGTATATTTGTGCTAGTTTATTTGTTTTGTAAATTTTATTGCTATCCCAGCCAAATGTTAATTATCATAAACTTGACTTGTAAATCACAATGAAAAAACTGTATCCTTGAATGTAAAGTCAAACTTGAAAAAGGTCAATCATTTCAATAGTTCTGGCTATCGTAAGTAGAAGTTGACCCGACAGCCATTGGAATGTTATACTAGCACAGGAAGTTTTAAGCTAACAGAAGTCTACAGCCACATTATTTCCTGAAACTGCAAGCTCCAGGTCTGCAGATGGATGCAACTTATCTTACTGGGCTGAGGATGAGAGCTCCTTGGGCAGCTGCTGGGGCGGTAATGGAGGTGGGACTCTAGGCCTCCTGCCAGGGACCTTTTTCTGAAACCCTCCTTCAGGCTGTGCAGCTGCAGAGGCAGGTGGAGCCTGAGCCTGAGCCTGAGCCTTCTCCACGGGTGGAGCCTGAGCTTCAGGAACTGTTGGCAGGACTGATGGAAAGCTTCTTGGCACTGGTGTCGGAGGAACATGGCTGAAGGAAGCGGTGGGGACCATGGGTTTGTCAGGGGTTATAAGTGTAGATTCTCTGTGTGGCCTGGACTGAATGAAAGACCTCCTTGCTGTAAAATATAAAGAAAACAAATAATTCAGGATCAATAGCAGCACAAAAAATGTACAAAAATGTAAGCCTTACTGTAAATTGTTTGTGTTATTGCCGTGATTTCCAAACCTAGCCCTGGAGCTCACCTCCCCTGCTCTGATTAACTGTTTTTCAAAAACTTGAAGTAGCTGTGTCAGAGCGGAAAGGGCAGTCAGAGTAATGCAGGGCCAGGATTGGGAACAGAGGCGTGGATTTAAATCATACGTTTAAATGGAGAGGTTATCTTCAGTGTCAGCTCAGAGGAACCAGGAGGCAGTCTTGCGCTGGCCTCTGCAGGACCAGGTGCATTCAGCTGAATTCCAGACTGGGGCTGGGCTTGAGCCAGAGTGTAGGCCTGAGCTTGATTCTGAAAGGGGCCTGGTTTTGAACTCGGGCCGTGAGCAGATGACTGACTAACTGGAGCAGGACTGTTACTCTCCCACACTGTAGAACCACGATTCTGTGGGCTGGTCTTAACAAATACTGCTGACCCAAAGTTGTTAGATGAAGTTGTGCTAGATAAGAAAGAAAAGAAATCATTTTTAATCGTCAAAATGTGTGTATCATATAAAAAATGGGTTAGAAATGTATGGCAAAGGACACTAAACTTTACAGAGCCAGATTCATAAGCCTTAAACATTTTTTCAAATCAAAGCTACATAGTTCGTTTTACTGTAAGCTGCCTCAGCAGCGTAGAAAAACTGTATAGACAAGTCTTAGCACAAGAGCAGATTACCTGTCGGTTTTTGCAGCAGGCGGAGAGGAAGGAAAGACACTGTCAGACAAGCTCCTCTGAGGGGATGACAGAGAAGTCTCTGGAAGTTCTGGAAGCTCAAAATCAGCTTCTGTAAAACAATTCAGATTTTATATGTCTTTATCCTTTAACATTAACCTTTAGTTATGACTGCAGCATGCCACTTGATACTTTTCTACCACTTCTACTACTCTTCTACCACTTTAAGCCACTTTAATTGAACACTTTGTATATACAGTTATGTGCAAAATGATAGCAGTGTGTTTAAAAAAGTGAAAAAAAGCTCAAAATCCTTTTAATAGCTTTTATTTGAACAATTTCCTCCAGGATAAATAAAGTTCTCTGATTCTGATTTCCAAACACACAAATGCACTGGGTACTCTACACATTCTATTCCAAACCAAATATCTGAAGTTGTTTATCAAATTTGTCTTACTCCTTTACAGAAAGTGGGGAAAAGTGAATTTTAGACCGTTAAAAAAAAAGTGTCCACATTCTTCTTTATAAACTCCAACATTCTCCGTATAAACTGAAAGATTAAGATTTTGCTTTCTTTTGAATCCCTGAACTATGTTTAGAAACCCCTGTGGAATCTTGACCATTTAGGCTGTTCTCCAGTCCATTCGAATGGTAGTTTTTCATTTTCTTCCATGTCTTCCAGGTTTAGTTTATTTCTGATCATTTTAACTGAGCAGTCTATCATTTTCTGCACTTTTTATGTTTTCCCCTCCAATCAACTTCTTAGGCAAGGGACGCTGTTCGTCTGGAAGGACCCGTTTTCCTCAGAATTTCAGAGAGAAATGCACTATTACCACCAGGTTCAGTATTTACTGCCTTCCTTTTTTTTAAATAAGGGCAATAATCAACCCCCAATATTTTCAAAGAATGAATGACCTCAGTAGCTGAACTCCAGACTGCTATTATAATGATGCAGCTACACAGAATCAGCAGCATGCAGGTCATGACTGTGGGGTCTGTTGGTTTTCTATTACTCTACTATTCCTACTAGTACATTATTTGCCATGTAGAAACATAATTTCTACCAAAAGCAGTGTTTGATCAGGCTAGTGACGTCTGACTACTATTATTTTGCACATAACTGTATCTACATTTACTGTTCATTTGATCTGCTCCCCTTACTATATAGGTGCGTTTGTGGTATACTGTGACAAACGTCTGTTTCTCTGCATCATTTGTTTGCCCTTTTCCCTTGTTCATCTGTGGCCATGACCTCCAGAGAAGCAGCAGTGGTGATCTTTCTCAGTACAGCAGTGATGGGAAGTTTAGATCGTTTTACTGATTCTAGTCTTTAAATCTTGTTCAGTAAAATAAACAAATCACTCAGTAAGAAAACTCCCAGGTCATAAAAAAGAACTAATCTTTCACAAACAACTGCAGTACAGCAGTGACACTGACATGGAATTGGTGCACGGGAAAGATGTCTCTAATAACATGGACAGTAAGTGGACACAGTGTTTGAACAATCATGGGAACCGGAAGCGAAACGCGTCGCATGGTATTAAAGCCAAGGTACGGAGGTAGCCATTGCTCGGTCATTGGGTCTTCACCTTCACCCACCAGATCATCTCTTCAGGATGGTGAGTACTGTACTGTCGTACCTAAGTGTGTGGACATACACTCTTGTGTTACTCCTCTACGGTACACTGGTGTAATGGTTGGCCTTTGGTACATAACAGAATGACTGAGCCTTGATCCGTGAACCCAGCGGAATTAGAAGCCTTATGTGACAACGTAGCTCAGCAGGTGGCCATGACTGACGGGCTGAATCAGGATGTGCTCGCTCTAAAGCAGGCTCTTCACGAGTACTTTGCGGCTCGTGATAAGCTTTTCAAACTAGTCACTACTCTCTGCCTACCATGAGTTTTCTGCTGAGCACCAGGTGCCACAGGCTGCAGCCCGATCCTCTTATCTTCTCTTCCCTCTACACTTACATTTTACATTTACGGCATTTAGCAGACGCTTTTATCCAAAGCGACTTCCATTCTCTAACCACAGGGGACAGTCTCCCTGGAGCAACTTGGAGTTAAGGGTCTTGCTCAGGTAGGATTTGAACCTGTGACCTCTTGGTCAGGAGGCAAGTATCCTACTCACTGAGCTACGTCCTACAATAAAGAGGCTCACCATTAATGGTGATGGAGCCCTGAACAGCTCCAGCTCCAGAAAAGGCAACGCCACCGACAGTTCTACAGAACCCAAGATTTCTCTGCCAGATAAGGGGATGGTGGGGATGGGAAGTGCGATGTGTTTCCCAGTGAATTAAATATTATTTTTGAGTCTCAGTCTGCTAGGTCCCACCAATGATTAGGACAGGACCACACTTCTCGTCTCCCTCTTTACTGAACAGGCAGCTGAGTGGGCCACCATGGTCCTGAGGGCAGACATGGACATTACTTACTCACATCCTGAGTTCAACTGTCAACTTAGGGCCATGTTTTAACATCCAGAGAGCGAGGTGGAGTCCGACTCCAAGGCGATTGGTCAGTGAGTTCCGGACCCTAGCAGTCCAGACCAACTGGGGAGATCCAATGCTCCAGACTGCCTTCTATGCAGGGTGGGCTCCTCGGATGAATGAACTCATCGGGGGGAGTTGCTGGTCTCCGTAAAAGGTCTTATTTAGCTTTACCATGGAGGTTGAAGCTGGAAGGGTGGTACAAGTCTGTGGAGTGAAAGGTGTTAGCTTTCAATGGGGCTGGCCATGGAGTCGTCAACTGTCGGTCCCCCACTTCCTTCTGTGGACCATTCAGGAGCCCAAAGGGAACCCTTGCAGTTAGGATGCACCTTTGTGACAATCGTGAAGGCCTTTATGCCTATTGTGCCTCCCCAACCACCATTGGGTCGTCTGTCCTGTCCGTCCGGGGAACCAAGTGAATGGGGAGCTCTCTCTTGATCCACTGGTAATAACATTTACTCAACCCTCCATTTCCTGTCTGACAGTTCAGACCCACATCTAACTGGGCCACCAATGGAACATTACCACTGCATTCCTGGTTTTGGGAGCAGCCAGGAACTTTATCAATTGAGCTTTTGCTGCCCAGTTTGGTGTGGTGTCATAGGCATTATCCTGGCCTATCACTATCACTGGCACTGATCACTCAGCAGACCTCACCCTATTCATCATCATCAACAATCACTAAGAACAAATTAAATTACTTGTCACCTCACACACTTCTCCTCCATTACTTCCTGAATTCCCCCTGGCTCCTCCGTTCATCTCGTGAACACAGAATTTAACTCTTCAGTGGGGCCCAACCTCTCAAGGCAAAGGCCGGGAGACTGAGGCCAACAAAGCCGACTTAGAGGCCATTCCTGTCCGATACCACAACCTGGCGGAGGTCTTTAATAAGAAGCGAGTGATCAAATTACCACCACACCAGCCGTATGATCTGGTCATAGACCGTCTGCCTGGTGCGTTCCCATCCCGTGGATGACTCTCCTCCTTATCCATGGATGATTACATCAATGAAGGGCTGCACGAGGTGAATATACGGCCCTGCACTTCTCCCATGGGGTTCTTCTTTGTAAAGAAAAACGATGGAGGGACCCAATTATTATGCAGGGACCCAATACCCATGATCTGGGATAACTAGGCCCATTTGTGCTTTGTTATCCCAAATCTGCCATGGTTTCCAAACTCCGTTGTTTGGACATCATGAACCAGAGGTTGACGTACCATTGGCCCAACAGCTGGGTCTGCCCATGGTGACAGTCCTGGAAGTGGGGTGTGGGGGTGGTACTGTCACACACAGGGGTCATGTGGCACGAAAGAGGAATCGGAAGTGAAACGCATCACATGGTATTAAAGCCAAGGTACGGAGGTAGCCATTGCTCAGTCATTGAGTCTGCACCTTCACCTGCCAGATCATCTCTTCAAGACCGTGTAGTCCGGCTTCATACTCTGCATGTGAGAACACGGATTCCGGTGAGAATCTTTACTCTCTGCTGGAGCGTTCTCAGATTAAAGTGCGTGGACTACCTACTCTCTCATGTTACTCCGGGATTGGTTTTATCCTCAGTGCTACACAGGTATAACAGTTGGCCTTTGATTTGTGACAATTTTTCTACGGACAGAGGATTATTTGAGCAGGAGAATATGCCCTAACACTTTGTAGAAATCAATCAAAAGTATTTTGAGGAACATGTCAATGACTTCCAAGTATCTGTGGGATGTACAGGACATACCACAGCACACCTTCAGAAGACTTGTGGAGTCCATGCCTCGAATGGTCCTCTTGGCACCATAAGGCCGTTGTTTAAGTGCAAGAATCTGAGCAAAGTTTTGTGGAGTGTTCCTGCTATGCTGTGATTAGCACCCACCAAGGAAGTAGAATGGGTGAACAGGGTCATAAGATCAGTGATGTGCGTGAGAAGCGAAGGCCAGGTGAATGGGTCAAATGCAGAGAAATAAATTCACAGTGAATACTGTGCTGTGTTCACTGTGTTCATGTGTGATTATAGTGGAAAAAGTGATTTAAAACAAAGTATTTCAATGTCTTCCTTGAGGAAGCCTGGTGTTACTTCTTGTGACCATCAGAAGCCTGGTTTGACTCAATTAGTACTTCATTAAGTTAAACCAGGTGTGCAAGCAAAGGAGTTTTTTACTTCTTTGTTTGTTTGCATTTATTTCAATGCTAACTTTGCTAGCAGAAAGACACATTATCACATGCTAGGAAACAATCTGCATAGGTGCCTAAGACGTTTGCATAGTACTGTATGACAATAAATAACTGAATATGCAAACATATCCCCATTCATCTCATTCATCTTATGATTGATAACTGAGGTCAAAAGGTATGTAACACAAACCATTTAGCCTTTAGAATCTCGAAGCCTGAGGGCTCTATATTCAAAACAGTATTCATCTTTCCTACAGACAAAAAGAGCTTATATACAGGGATTGCCCTAATGCTAGTGACATTGTGATAGTTCTACTGCTTACACATATTTTCCTAGTAACTGTTTACTTTAATACCTTCAGGGAACAGGCTCTGGGAGTGTTGTATCAGTGGTTCTATAATCGTCACAACCTGGACTGAAGAGGCAGATGCCATGTCCAGCAAGGAGATCTCTCTGAGAAAGTGAGAAAAATAAGTGTAATGTTATCCAGCATATGTAGCATGCCACTGCTGCAGAAACATTACGTGACAAATTCCTAATTCTTACCCCATCTACCAGTATTTTGCTTGTTTGCTTATAATGATTAGTATTGACAGAATTATTGTAAGCTACGTCAAATGCTGTGATCATTATTTTTGTTAGTTATGTATTATCAAAAGCTCTGATCTGTGTTACACACAGAAAATAAAACATGTGAGTAGATCTGTGTTATAAGCAATCATAGTATATGTGTGTGTTATACAGACCCCTCAGTGCGAGGCCACAGTAGGTTGGGCCCAAGCACTATGGCAATATTACTCGGAGACATCCTGTTCACAGCCTGCAGTTCTGACAAACATGCCAGAAACTGAACAAGGAATCTGCCCCAGAAAGGGAGAGGTTTAGAGGGTTAATCTTAAAGCAGTGGTACCCAATGTTCCCCATTCTCCAAGTGTAGTCAGTCAGCCATAATATGTTTGGTGACCAAGGTTTACGTCTTTAGTTTGATTTTGGTACTGAAGCTACAAGGCTAATCTCGCTAAAGATTCATAGACCTTTATAGGCACCGCTGTGAAACTGTGTGCGTAAATGATCCCACTCTTGTATCAAACTGTGTCGAGCTGTTTTAAAGTATTAATGTCGAAATACTTTGACGCTGTATTACATACTGTTACATATAAAAGTTCTAGACAAAAATACGAACAAAATGTTTTTGTTAAGGAACATACTTTTGTCCAATTTTACAATGCGTCAGAAACCACCCAAGGTCAAACTCACTTGGCATTATTTACAGGAGCGCTCCAGCGTGTGTGTTATATGTAATTTATTCAGTAGTATAGCACTGTATTCCACACCTTTAAATGCATTATATACCAGCTCCAGGGCAAAAAATAAAGACACAAACTTTGGGCCCTAAAGATATGTTGCTTGACTGACTACATTTGAGACAAGGGGCCAATATTGAACATTTTCGGAGAAATCCAGCCGAACATACCGGAGGTTGTTGTAGTTTTCCGGAGGAAGCTTTTTCAAAACCTGGCGCAACTGCCCCAATTTGTCAACCAAATCCTTCTCTCTTCAAAGTCAGAGTTGGGAACACAGAATAAGCATCTTATTTCACATTGGAACATAAAAAATGCATTGTTCAAGGAAACATACCCTGCTGCTCTGAACCAGTCATTATACAGTTCAAATGTCATGAGAGGTTCTGGCAGTTCTCGGAGGTAAGACTTCAGGGCACCTGCAACGAGACAGATTAGAGATTTGCAGCATTCACACCTAATCTGTAACAGCACTGGTGTGAAAATGACCTGATAATGTATGTGCTGTTGTCAAATATTTGTTGTCTAGACAAACAAATCAGTTAGAAATAATTACAGCTAACAGGTTTGTTCTGAGGAAAGCAGAGATCGTAACATGTGTTTGGGACAGTTCTGCCCTAGTAGGAACTATATATTTCCTCAACAACTTTAAATTATTCTTACAGTCAGAGCCTGGGCTGTTGCATTAGTGCATATTTAGTTTTATGCAGATATTTATTCTTATTTAATTAAAAAGTAACATTGAAAAACAGCACCTGCGACAGCGTGAGGGTCAGTGCTGAAATCAGAGTGGTCCACTGTCCCGGAGTCCAGGCTGCTCTTCAGTTTCTTAACCACAGAGGCAGCTGCTGTCAGCCTGAACAAACCCTGGAGGGAGCCAAGCAGCAATAATACGAGGTTGTGATATTCAACCAGAAGAAGCACTTACCACAGCTACTCTGAGAGTGTGGGAGCCGTGCGATGCATGTGCATGTGTGGGTGAGAGCAAGCGTGCACATCATGCTGAATGAGCTCTGATTATTTGGTTTCATTGTTGTATTATAACTCTGAGAATGTCTATCTGATGGCCAAGTATAAAGTTATTCTGGTAAAAAGACAAGCTTGGAATTCAGTTTGAAGTTACTTTAATCGTAATCAAACACTGCTGCAGGATTTTCTCTGTCTGATAAGCCGGTACTGTACCTCTTCTCTGAGTCCTGTATGAAGCAGCATGCTGACACACTCCTGAATGGGTAAAGCAATCTTTCGGTCACAGCTGCTTAAGTGAGAGAGTAGAGAGATCCCATACACTTTCCCGGCTGAAACCAACTGCGGCTCTTAGTTCAAACACACACACGGACACGTTTGCTGTTATACACTGTTGGATGTATTTTATGTAAATATATATAATGAGAAGTTTGCATGATGCTGACCATGCTTTACTGTTAACATGAACTTCATTAGATACTTTTTGCTGAAGTATTCCTTTAATAATGGATGCCTGCATTTAAATCACTTCTACTCACCAGTCTGGCTGTGACTTTCCTTCAGTTCAGTGATATTTTTGTCCAGGAATTCATAGGAGACTCTGTGGTGTTCTGCCTGGAGTTCTAAGAGCTAAAACAGAAGTAACAGCAAGAAACGTATATAATATTTGTGCATTTTGTAGATGTCCACCCGTTCCTGACATGCTAATACTCACACGAATGAAGTAGTTGGCATACTCATCTTCTTTAGTGGCAAAATGGTAGAGATCTGCTGAATACTGATCCTATAAATAAATCACTTCTGTCAGTACAAACACAATTTAAAACTGCATGGATCAGAGTGCATCATGCAAAGGGAATGATGGATTAAGCTATTAAACCTTGATTAACTCCAGCTTTCTCCAGGCTTCCTCTGCTTCCTCCCTCAGTCCGTCCTGCTTGGCCTGGGGACCTGTACTACCTTGGGATCTGAAAAAAGAAGCCAAGTAAAGCACAGCCCACAAATATTTAACAGCTAACCCTTGGTTGATGTATAGAATGAATTACAATGATACAGTTTTTCTGGCAAAAATGAAAGAGAAATCTAAATGATATTTATGTTTATTATTGTGTCGGTCCCGGTCCCGCTAGAGGCCGCCATAACCTAAACAACGGGGACTCGATTGTACACGGCTTTGGAAATGATTGCTAGGAAGCGATTGGTGTTGCACTCAAAGAAATAACTCATAGAATTTACTTAAAAAAATTTTAGTAACAATTTGCACTCAATTTTTTTGAGTAAATT
>JBBPDB010113666.1:0-19353 GCA_037974465.1 Brachypetersius altus
TGTTTCCAGTTAAGTGTGCCATATGCATCAGACGTTTAGCCAACGTTCCGTGGGCGTGACGTCTGAGGCTGAGACTAGGGTGTCCCTGACAGCGGTTCGCCCGAGTCATTCGGGAGTCGTTTGGTTCGCTCGGCTAGCTGAATCTCAATCTCTTTGAATCGGAGCTTGGTAAAGCGATTATTTTATACAGCGTGCATGAAGAGTTGGAGTCAATTATTTTAGTTTCATGTTCTTTTGAATTGTTTTCATTTGTTACGTAAGATTCCATGTTTTTTTTCTTCTGCTTAATTTAAGCATTTATTTTTTCTTGTGTATCATTGGTTGAAATCGAATCGTTTTACAATGCTGAGCACAAGGTGGTGGTGTCCCTTCCCCTTCCTGTGTGTTGTGATATTTTGTGTGTGGCTGGCACGTGTCCTTGGGAAGAGTGAATTTGGTTTATTTGAGACTTTTGCCCCAACGGCCAGCCTTAGCCATAATTGACCCAGCCGGTCTCATGTTTGTGTGTTTTAGGATTTTAATATTGTAATAAGATTGTATTTTAAAACTGGAACCACGCCTCTTACCATAGGTTTATATTCTCCGGGTGCAATTTCCAGGGTGGCATAGTGGATGGATTAAAATATATTCCGCTCCTAAGCCGTGCCTTATTACTTGTAGTACTGCAGTGGTGCTTCCAGTATTGGTCAGACATAATACTAGTTTTTAGGTAAAAGTGGCTCCTGAGAGCATTTCATTTGCCACAAAAATTCGCTAGCATCACAGTGTACCCAGTGCTGATGCAAAGAACATGTTACAGAGCAGCATGGACTAATGTATTTGACCTTTGTTTAAACAAAAATTTCCAGCATTTACATGGCTGAACCAAATCCCCACTCTGGCTACTTCCTCTGGTAAAAATAAAGTTCTGATTCTGACATGACAAATCATTTGTCGTACAAGTTGTGAAGTGAAATTGTGCTGTATAGTTACAATAAATTAAATCCTAGAACTAAGTAATTAAAATATATAGAAAAACATTTTCTAGTAAACAAACTTTTACAATCTCCAGCATACACTGAGTACTGTAAAGTGTACTATGTTAGTTGCTTTTTTATATAGACAAATAACAGCTTGCAGGATGTGAGGTACAGAGAGGCACTTTAGATACAGCGACGTGTTTTTATGAATGGATTAAAGGTGTGTTTTAGGAGTCTTAGGGCCTGAAGATAGAAGCTCCTCCTCAGATCCTCTGTTCCATGTGCATAATACAGTAATCCCCCAGTTTTACGCGGATCAGGAGTCACGGATTCAGTCACACAAAGTGTTCTGGGAGCATATTTGGGGGCATATTTAGGGTTTACACTATAAAAATAGGCATTTTTTGGCTTTTTTTTTTTTTTCAACAATGTGGTTTTTCACTATACACGGGTGCTCTTGGAATGTAACTGATTAGAGTACTCCTGAAGCATCTACCTGATTTCAGCAGTTCAGACAGTTACCGGTGCAGTTGCTCTGGTCCTGCATGCCCTGGTGTAATTGTCTGAGATGGCAGAGCTGATCTAGTGCAGCATTCCACCATGCAGGTCACCCTCTGTAGCCAGGAGGTGATGTTCTGAGTCAGGTCACTTTCTACAGCACCAGAGTAAAATGTTCTTAGGATCACGGTAGAGATCCCACACATCCTGACTTGTCGGAACACCCTGATATATGAAGGTGCTCACCCTCTCCAATGCAGTCCTTTTGGTGTTGAGTTGGGTGTAGGACCACTCCTGTCTCCAACAGAAGCTCCTTAGTTTTACTGACAGGATCCAGTTGTCCTGACCCCATGTTAAGTTCTCCACCCCTCCATGCATGCTGTTTTATTAATGTTAGAGAGGAGGCCCAGCACTAGTGTATATCAGCAAATTTGATAATGAAGTTGGAGCTGCGTGTGGCTGGTGTAGAAAGTGTAGCGCAGAGTACACAGCCCTGTGAAGCTCCTGTGTTGGGTGCTATGATGCTAGATACTCAACCACCAACAGAACCTGTTGTCTGGCCCAGAATCTATGGATGACTGTGGCAGTGCTAGTGCCGTCTGAATGAGGTGATAATGCGTCCACGATAAGTTTCAGGCCATCAGAAGAGTGAGGCGTGCAAATGCTCCGAAAATTCATTGCCGCATCAGGGACAGCACTGACTTCAGAACATTTTCACCTGCCTGTTATGGTGAGGTCTCCATTCCCGAATCACCTCTCCACATGTTTTGAGGCACCGAACAACATGGCACCAATAAAACCCACCCTGCCTCCAAAAAGTTCATCTGTTTGGCTATGGCTGAAATGAGGTGAACGCTGCTCGGAGTGACCATGGGACAGACTTCTTAAATTTTGTGGCAGGCATCTTAAATATTTGAGTACAACAGTCATCTCAACATACTTCAAAACCATGATCAGCATACCAGTGTTTGCACAAGCATTTATTCCTTACCTCATTAATTCACCTTTGCACTGTTTCTAGATTTTATGGGCTACACTGTGTAATCCTGACCTGTCCCATTGTTTCATATCTTGTACTTTGTGTACTGCTGTAAACTCTTATGTAGTTCTTTTGTGCCACATCATGTTTCTAGAGGAATTCCATTGTGTAGTGTGTACAGGGTTGAAATGACGAACAGCTACTAGACTACTGCTACTAGTAGTAGCAGGTGATGTCTCAGTAGTTGATGTAGTAGTAATAGTCTCTGTAGTCGTAGTCTCTGTAGTAGTAGTAGTATTTGTTGTTGTAGTAGTATTTATAGTCTATATAGTAGTATCGCTATCTTGTAATAGTAGATTCTGATGAAGTAGTAGTACTCTGTAGTGGTAGTAGTAGTCTATAGTAGTTGTAGTACTCTGTAGTAGTAGAAGTAGTCTCTGTAATAGTAGTTATAGTTTCTGTTGAAATAGTAACAGTAGTTTTAATCTCTGTAGTAACTGTAGAAGTAGTATAACAAAAAATGTCTGTATGTAATGAGAGTAAAATGACTTGTAAAATGTGGACATCCACTAGACACAACAGGGTAAGTGGCGCATGCACACAATATAAGTTTCAATAATATAAACAACCATAAATCCCATGCAGATGATGGGTTCAGCAAAACTAGGTTATCCTAGTCCTGTTTTGCCTACATTCTTACACAAGCCCCTTAAAATATATCTATTTAGATTTTAAAAATTGAAGACACTTGCATTTTTCATGTTGCATATATAAATATAATTTTGTAACGTCAAATGGTAATAAGCAACCGGCAGATTAATTGTGATGTCTATTGTTAAATTAATACCTTTTGTGTATCGTCTTATTTTTTAAAATCTGAAGATGGGGACCAGAGAAGTCCCCTCACTCTTAGCGGGCTAGCGTTCTGGTTTATCTTCAGTGTTTGTGGCATCAGCCATTTGTCTGTGTTAAGGGAAACTGACCAAAGCTGAAGAGAAAAGAAATAGAATGAACTGGAGATCACCAAAAACTATTTACGAGGGAAAAAAATCTAATTCTTTCTTTGTGAGCAGTTTGATTTGTAATAACTTGGAAGCTTACTTAAAGTGACAAATCGGCCCACAGATGTGATAAAGTGGAGATAAGAATGGAGGCCCTATGAGCAAGATGAGGATTGTGTCACTTGCAGCACAAACTGTGCTATGTGGCTAATTGACATAAATTAGATATGATTTAGTGTTGAGGCCTGGAATTTAGTTACAGATGGATGTGTTGTTGGTGCTGAGTTCTTGCTGTATGAATAATTACAAAGACTGCCAGGCAAGAAATCCTTGCACTTACTGAGAAGTTCATCCATCAAACACACGTGAATTCCTAATAATAGAATTCACTCTGACTTACTGAAACCTAGAATTTCCTTGAGCTGTACATTTGGAGCTTTGAGAATCGCATCCAGTGAGATGAAAACATGATCATAAGGGGGATGTTAGGCAGCATTATAAAAGGTGATCACGGCCAAGAAAACGCAGGTTCTTCTGGGTACTGGGTTCTTCAAGAGACTAGACTGACAGGACACCAATTTACATAATTTACATACATATTTCAATTTAAAAAAAACTGGCCAACTGTTTAACAACGGTTATTGTTCTTCATAACACAACTGATTGTATTTGTACCATGTTTTTTATAGCCAATAGCCATTTGCTACACTGGCCTTTTGTGAGGAACCCTTTTTGGCCTTTAATCGTAACAGTGTAGCTGGTCCTCTGTCACACTGTACTCTTGAGCTGGGAGAGTGTGGGATAGCACATGCGTCATCTGGGACACATGGAGTCAGATACCATATCTATTCTAGAGCAGAATTACTGGGTGACTCAACATGCTAGGAGGAGAACACCAACAGCTGATTCTTTTTTTTTTTTTTTTTTTTTTTTTTAAGATTTTTCTCGATTTTCTGACTGATTGTCATCTAATTTTCGATCTACTTGCCACCAGTCACTGGGAGCATGAAGGCTTGCAGATCCTTTCTCAGAGTCACATGGCTCCATCATTTTGAGCTGATGTTAATGCAACATCACTCAACGGTGCTTGGAGAAAAACACAGACTGACAATTTTATCACAAGCCTGGATTGATCCAGCATCCTGCTCAGCATCATGCTAAGCGATTAACCACGCAGAACAGAAAACAAAGAAATGTGGCTGATACAGCATGTAAATATTACTTATTGCATAACTCATTCCACATCTCAAAGACAAAGGGTTAAATGTCCCTCCTGATCAAGGTCAAGGACTTGACAAAGAATGCCGATGCATGGGCAGAAACGTTTCCTCCAGACACAAATGATTTGGGAAATAAAGCAATTAAAACTGCTGTTGTCTGAGTATTACAACAGTAGGGTTTAAATTTCCTAAGCGGGACTGAGTCACCAAAGAGAGGAAGGTTTCCTTTGATGGTATGGTAGATACTGTATGACAGCAAAGAGGATTTTCCCAAATCTCATTAAAGTGTCTGAACCATATTGGTGTTTTTGCCCTTCTCTGTTCGCTGCTTTCTTCCTGCTTCATAATTCACCCTCTGCAGCTGGTAAATACGGCTTCTCATATGAGTCTAAATCATTGTTTAAGAAGTTCTTTTAAAGGGTTTTAGAATGCCTGCTCACAGATATATATTATCCATGTTATTATCATAGAGAATGGAGAGATAATGTAGTATACTGTGGGCAAGGTTATTAGTGTTCTTGATAATCCCCTGAAACCTAAGCTAATTTGCTCAATTATAAATCTTAACTCCTTTAAATATAAGAACTTGTATGTGGTCTTATAACTACATACCTAACATATTTGTTTCATAGTACCAAATAAGCTGTAAATGGTAATTAATGAAATGAAGATTAGTATTAAAATATGATTTCAGGAGGTTAGGATTCATTTGCTAACAGTGAAGGTAGTCCCGTTTTAGGGACCTCTTTTAATTCTATGCATTCATAGAACATTCATGTAAGTTTTCATATTCAAATCATATGATTTATTGATTTTCTAAGTGAAAGTGCAAACATTCTCCATAGATAATACATTTAAATAATGAATTTTTCTGTAAGTACAAAATTTCTGTTTGTTGTCAAAATATAAAATGTGCCATTTCTTTTATTGCCAATATGGTACCATCAGCAAATAAACTTTAAACTGAATACAATTGTGTTGAAGTGTGTCTAGAAAATCTTCTTAGTGAACCAGCAAAGCTTGTAATTTGAACAAGGGCATCCAACTGTCCCATCTGTTTTAACCATAAATTGCTGTTCAGTCACTGTTGTTGCTTTACAGACAGATTATGAATTCTGTGAATTACAGAGGGCCTGGATCACAAGACCACCAAGCAATAGGGCTATGGCTATTCCAGTAACCCCAGCTATAGTACCCCCAAATATTTTCAAGCTGTCTTGAAATCATTATGTTGTCTCCCACACAGTCACATTGAGGATTCTGACTGTACACACACACACACACACACACACACACACACACACACACACACACACACACACACTCGCTTGCAGTAACTTGATTTATACCCCATGACCTCTAAACTACACAGGCTAAGGTCACTGTACTACAAGCAGCAGGGTGGGATGATGGAACTAAGATATTACTTTCCATGACCCCTTTCACTTGACTTTAACAGTAACTAACAGTAACGGTGTTAAGTGGTAACAAAACTGGGGTTATATTGACACAGCTCAAGTTCTACAAGTCCCTTGAAATCAATTTGAGGGTTCTCTGGTGCAAAAAGAAGCCATTACCAGGAAAGATGAGCAATGGATTGTTGTCTTTTGTTTTAACAGTTTGCATGTGAAAACTATGTGTTTTGTATGATTCCAGCATATGGCAATACTAATTACTCTGCAAAGTTTACATAGTGACCACACTATACTTGTACATTACATTACTGTTAGATTGTTGTGTTGATTTATTGTGGTGTCAGCATTGTTTCTGTTACAATGTTGCTATATGTTGCACCATGGTCTCTGGAGAAACATCACACTATGTGCATGTAAAGAGCTGCTGATAAGTAAGCCTGAGCCTTTGATCTTTAAGTTTGAACCATGATTTATCACATCTATTTTTGAATAATAAATGTTTTGAATCCTCTTTCTGTATCTGAACATATGGTAAGCCTATATTAATTTTGGTCGAAAAAACATTTCCATTTTCCTTTCCCTAATTTGAATACATATAAATTTTATTTGCTTCAATGCTATGGGGTTTTCTCACCATGAGTACAGTACATCTATCATTTAGCACATCACAGATATAGTTACTCTCAGAGGGGGAAAATGCAAGCCTTTTTCCTCACTGTGAAGTTGTTTGCTTGGCCACTATTTCATATCCTAAGGATGTTTACCAACTCTGTCATGTTTGCATTGGCCAAGTTACTTTTACAGTACAGTATATTTCCAACAGAGCCAAACTGTTGAACTTCAAATATTGTGCAGATGGTTGCAGGTGGCGTTTTTGTTTCTAAGAGAGCATCTACAGTTTTTTATTGTCTTTCCTTCTGCCTAAGAGCTTGATGTTGGCACTGAGTGGCCCTTAAGACAGAGCTGCGTGTCCGTCTTTGAAATTAAGAGGGTAAAAAGGAATATGGGTAGGACTGAACTGAGACAGCAACCATTACTGGCTGCACTGATGGAGATTAAAAAAAGAACCACTGAAATGGTGGTGATCATTATAAACCATTAAGACCCCAATGCACATCTTACATCTTTGTAAAATAATGGACTCTGTCCATTATGAATTTTATTTTTGGGGTTTTTGTTGCACTGGACAAATAATAGTGTTTTATCCACCTTAGTAGTGTGTGTGTGTGTGTGTGTGTGTGTGTGTGTGTAATTTTTTTACCCCAAGGGTATATTGCTCTTAGAACAAAACATCCGCTTTCCAGAAAAACAAATACAGAAGAAAATGATGTAAAATGTTGTAAGTGACCCATCCATTACAAAATTACAGCGTGTTTGTTTTCAGCTATTTTATGGGTTTTGTTCTGATCACAATAAACACCAAAGGGCCACTTCATTTGGCACACCTACTTTTTATCTACAGTCATTGTCCATTTTACCAGCTTCATTGATCATATGGGCACTTTACCGTTTCTAATTACAGACTGTAGTCCATCTGTTCCTGTGTTTTATTTGCCCACTTTACCCCGTTCATCAGTGGTCAACAACCCTATAATGAACACCCCACTGTCATATTAGTGTCACTGTTGTGCTGAGATTAATCCACCACCCAAATTAGTGTTTGCATGGGTCACACACAGCAGTGTTGCTGGCTTTTTGAAACAGTGTCCACTCTATTTGACATGTCTAGCCTGTGGGTCCAATAGGAAAGTTGGATGATGGTCCAGATGGAACATTACTGATAGTTCATCTGTGCCGCATAGTTTCTCTAGCCCTCAATCAGTGGTCAGTTTCTGGCCACAGGACAGAATAGTTGGTGAACTAGCTTAGCAGTGACAGTGAAGTATCTAAAAACCCCACAGTACTCACATTTTTGTAAGTATTTCCTGGCATTTCAATGATCGTTTCTCACACCAGCGCTCCTTCATTTTTGCAATGATTGTCCAACAAAGAAAATAGTCCTTTTTGAATCTAGAAAGGCAACCTTACAAGAGGATTCACAAGTACCTAATTATGTTTCATTATGGTCAAATAAGTGCTACCTTAGTGTCAAAGGTAATTAACTGTCATTTGTGTAAATCTGGAGCTTCTAAAGCAAATATGCAAACAGCATAATTCAGTTTGTTTCGTTTTTTAAATTGATTAACAAAACCTATTTTATCACTAAAAATCCTGGAGCGAAAGTATTCTCGACATCAATGTTTTCTGAGGATAATTATGTATATATTTTTTGAATCCAAACAGCTGACTTTCAAAGAGACTAAAAAAAGCCACTGTTTATGATTCAGAAAGATTTTTAACTTTCTGGAAGTTTTCTTCACAAAAGAAATGAGTCATAATGATGACAGACATTAATAATTGAGATAGAAGGGCAATGAAAGTGAGCTTTTTATTTTAAAGTAAGAGCACGGCTGCGATTTTGGTTCTGCTCAGCCTGTGGATCGGTCAACTCTTATTGCGGCCCCTCAGTGCAGAACGGCTGCCTCTCATTGCTTTATAATTCTTACGCACGCTTCAGACAAATTACTCTCTGCATATTATTAGCTATTTGTACCCTCAAGGTTAAAGCAGGCTCGGTTCTGGCAGAGGAAGGAACAACGGCAACATGGCGATGCATCAATGCGGGATTATTTCAGGGTCCTTGCAACCCTGGATGAGTCTTATCTTATGTAAATTTTAAAAAAATGTAGGGAGTCAGAAGCTGGGGGATTTTGATTTAAAAGACCCAGTGCTGAGGATTGTCAGTCATTCGTTTGTGGATACTCCAGAACTGTGCTGTTTATATAAGTGTTCGGCCTAATCTTACCAGGCTTTATAGAAAAAAATCCTTATTCACTGATGAGTCATTGCTTTCTGCTTTTGCAGCCCCTTGACTGTTGCTTTCTTAACCTCAAGGGGGTGGTTTAAAGCCAAAAATTGTCAAGGTAGGTACTTGCCATGAGCAGGTCTATGATTGCGTGAACGTTGCTCTCAATATGTTTGATGAGACTGTTCAAAGTACGCCCTCATCTTAGTTATGGCATAGTTTGAATCGGAGCCAGCTTGCGCACATTTTATACAATGCCCTCTAGCCCGCGTTCAGTGTTATTCTTTACAATTAGGAATGCATTACGTACACTCAAAAAAATAAAGACTCCTAAACTGTTATTACTTGGACAATTCTAAGAGGATTATTTTCTGCAGCTGGTGTACAAATAAAACATTATGTGGATGGGGTTTCTGTAAAATTTCTACACACTCTTTACATTCTGAACATTCTAAACCTGTTTGACATTTAAAGACAGTGTAACTACACTAAAAATGTTTAATGCCTGAAATTTGCTTTTGCTATAGTGACACAAAATGTACAAAAATGAAAAGAAAATGGTATTAATGTCGCTAATGCGGAGTATCAAATTCAGTGCCATTATGGTATAGATTCCCAAGTAATCAGTATTAGCCTCCAAGAACCAATAGGCATTTTTCACACTGATAATCTCTGGATACTGTGCTTGACTGTTGCATTCTAATAAATGAGCAATACATAATCTGTATACTTTGGGGAACTTACCACAAATACTTACCTGCTTTTCTAAAATTGCTCATACATCATTATACATCACAGAACAGATATGTGAAAATGAAAAAATAAACACTGTGTTCTAACTAAAGTTTGACAGCAAGTGCTGATGCATGCACTGCTCCCAGACTGCAGAGGAAAGCATTTGCTGCAGCATCACTCACATATGTCACAGAGTTAGTGGTTTGGAAGCAATGTATGCCAGATTTGCCAGCAGAGATTCTAGAAAAGGTAGTACTCAAACAAGAGTTATTAGCTAGTAATTATATCTTTGTACAATACAAACAACTATTTTTTCTTTATTAGTAAGAATGCAAATCACAACAAAGGTTATCAAACTGGTACTCCGGGAAACCTAGTTGGTCTACATTTTTTATTTCTCATTTACCAACTTAACAGGCATGTCTCCTACATGTTTGTGTATTGGTGTTATTTAGGGCAAAAAGTAAGTAAGACTGATCTTTGCAGTGTGTTGTAAATAACATATGCATGAAATTCCCTGACCCAGCTGGGGAATATGTTGGGTTATTTCTGATGAAATACATGGTTTCCTGCTTTTTTGTTTCCCTTTTGTAAACTATTCACTAGATAAAATGTTAAGCCCCTCGGTTAAATACAGTAATGACATATTAAAATGCTAATAGTTATTCCTTGTCACCAGCAGATCCTGCACTTGCACCAGGCAGCTTTCAGTCAGCACAGCTTCACACTGACTTGGGTGCTAAACGTTCAAGTTCAGGTTTATTTATATTATCTTACACAAAAGGTCATTCAATGTGCTTTACAGAAATAGAAAATAAAATAGAATAAAATAGAATAAAACAATGGGAGGGATACAAAAAGTAAAAGAATACCTAAAATTTTTGAAAATGCAGTAGAAGTACAAATATTGAAAAGTAAGCGGAGGAGAACAGTTGCAGTTGGTGCAGATCTGATACTGATGGGCAGTTAGTTCCAGCAGCGAGCTGCATATTGACTAAATGCCATTTCCCCATGTGAACACAGGCTGTTATTATCCTGCATTTGGACATTTTCCTTTGTAAGTACATCTTGGGAGTTTAAGATAAATAATCTCAGCTGCCTAAAACATGATACTACACACACATGCACTTGCAATATAACCAACAGTATTGTAGAAATGAGCTAAAACCAACCAGCTACAGATAGAAGATGGTTGGTTTTAAATGCCAAAATGCCACAGGACAGTCAGCAAATGTTAACTCTAAAACTACAAAATAGACTAAAAAGTCTAAAGTCATCTTCAATTATAACCATTTTATGCATGATTACTTACTTCCCCAAATGCCAACGAAGCATTCGAATAAATGGAGGGGAGCTTTAGCAAACCCCATCTCGTACCACATTACCAGCCACATTCTTTCTGTGAGTTCAACTCACATTATCTAAAACATAGCCTTTGACAGTAGATGTGCCTGTCTTTAGGGAAAAGAGACCTGTCCTCTGCACCCCAGTGCAACAAGCCTGATCTCACGCTTTTTCATGCAGCCATCACGAAATACAATTTAATCAAAACACATGCTGCAATCACGATTCAGGGCTTTTTTCATGCTAGGGCAATGCTCCACTTTTTTGTGCTAGGACAAAAACTACCCTATGTATTTTAATGTGCACTGTGTAACATCGCTAGTATCAGCGGTAACTAGTGACTGAGGGACAGTTAGGAGAGAAGTAATGTGTCGATTTCCTTACATTAACCTAACCAACCCTAACCTCAACCTTAACCCTAAACCTAACTGTAATGGTCACCTGCCGGGGCAGCGGGTAGCCTAGGTGTTTGGGTGATCAGGAAGTCACGGGTTCGATTCACAAGACCGCTTAGGTATCCTAAGCAAGGTACCGTCCCCACACTCCGCTGTGTTCGTAGCTGCCCCCTGCTTCACTTGGTGAATGGGTTAAATACAGAGGAAGTATTTCGTGCTGTTCACACTGTGTGCTGTGGTGTGTTCACGTATGACCAGATTTTCACTTTTCACTTTAGTGCGCATTAAAATGCATAGGGTAGTGAAGCGTTGTCCGAGCACAAAAAAGTTAATTGTTGTCCTAGCATGAAAAGAAGTCCAAAATCGTGATCACAGCACATATTTTTAATAAATTGTATTTCGTAATGGCTGCACGAAAGTCATGAGATCGGATTGGTGCAACACATCAGTGAGAGGGTAAGGAGATGTGATCTAATGCTAATGTCAACTTGCGACTCTCTCAGGAAATTTTCTAACTAAGAGACATTACTCCTCTCATTGGTAGTAGCCTAGTGAGTAAAACATTTGCCTGTGAACCCGAGAATTGCAGGTTCAAATCCCCACTTTCTACCATTGTGTCCTTGAGAAAGACACCTAACCCTCAGTTGCTCCATGGAGACTATCCCTGTAACCGATTATAAGTCGTTCTGGAACTGAGCGTCAGCCAAATGCCACTTTACTTTTACCTTCTCTATGGTCAAATATGACTAAAAGAACACAGTGTTACGTTTTTCAATTCTGCCTCTGATGTTCCCTTATGTTATGATTACTTTTAGTTCGTATTTATTAAGGTGTCTAAAAAGTATTATTCAGGAATGTCAAGTATTAGATATCTATACTGTTTGCTTGCCATATGTTGCTACAGATGCAACAGTTTGAATGGTAGCCTCATTCAAATACATTATTCCTGAGCCACTAAGATGATAAGGGTTAAATGTTAACAAATTAGAATGATAATTTTATTTATCACCATCAGGATTTTAATTGGCAGTAGCAGCAGCAGGTGTTTCCCTCCTTATCCAGTGCCAGAGTTCACCCAGCAAACATGTTAGAGGCTCAGAGAGGCTCGGAGTTATAGTGATACTTATCATACTCACGAAAGATGGACTCTGAATACTGAATGTGAACCAAAACAGCCCTTAAGAAATTCCTATTAGCTTAAAAGTATTTTAATAGTACCCAGCCCTAGCTACCTGTTCTGGGTCAGATCTGATTCACATATGGAATCCTGAAAGACTGAAACAGTAGAACTATGCATGCCCATATACAGGAGTGAATAAAAAAGGGAGAATCTGATGACACTGACACTATTAACTGAAGTGCATCTACGTGTCTTAATTTCATTCATCTCTTCTATGACAGGGGTGTTAAACATTCATTCTAGACCACAGCTCTAATCATAATCCGATGTGTTTCATGAGCCACTAAACTAAATTTGACAAAGCTCTGGCCTTGAACCCAGTTTAACACACACGTCCCTTTTTTGTTTCCATCCAGTGCAGTTTGCTGAAACTATGTCTTGAAAAGACAAAATAAAGGAGAACTGAATCATACAGACTAATAACAATAACATCAATTCAGTATAATGACAAATGGACAACTCTGGTTCTGAGCTAAAATATGAAGCATTTAATGTTCATTTGTTACACTTTACACATTCAAACCCCCAAGATACCTTTCAGTTCACAAAATCACTTACAGCAATGGTTTTGTTTTGTTCTTGTGGCTCTAATCGCTGCGCCATGATTTTCTTTGGCATCCAAGCAGAGCTACACAAAGGTGTTAAAAACTAGTATTTAAATGCAAAATAATCATGATAATGGCAACCAACAAGGACAGAGACTCTCACTCAAGTCACACCTACACATCAGATTACACTGGCTCCAGCACTTATGTTGAAGTGGCAGTTGTAATTGTGGTCATGTGAAGTTCATGCTAGGGGCAGTGTCCATACTGCTAAACTGATGCTAAATTGTTATGTTTGCTGCCTAAGTAATGAAAGCATATGTTTGTCCAGTCATTAAAATGATGAGCCAGGTTTCCTATTGCTCTAAATGTGTTTTCTGCTGTAATGAAGACCAAGCTGTTTTTTTTTTTTTTGGTCCTGAATAGTTTTATATTTTATCTTCTTTCAGATGTGTAGCGAAAAATGACATCTGTCTGTTGACACAGCCATAAACCCTTGTCCCCCACACAAATTAAGTAAATATGTGTCAGGTCTGGGTTTTGTTTGTATGCTTTTGTTTTGACAGGGGGTGTAGCCTCATTCCTGTGCCTTGGCTGGTCGGGAATGAGGCTTTCTGATGTACAGTTGTTTGTTTTTTAGTTCCAGTATAACTAAGAGTCCTTAGTTTAGTTAGGTTGTGGGTTCAGCAGTATATTCTTTTTTGCTTTTGGTAATAAATACAATGAGAAAGAATGAATGTCTGCTTGTGTGACTCCTGCTGTCATGGTCCACGACAATATGACATTATACTGTTGCCAAAAATTAAATTTGGGTTCAAATTATTTTATTATAGCTTTGTTATAATGCTTTGTCATTTACAATTTAATAATGCACATAATCGCATTGGTTTCCACTACAGGCCTCTCAAGGGCAGGACATTGTTAACTAGAGTCTGTTGCTGCTCTGGGTCATTGCATGGCTCCTTGGTGCCCTTTGCTACTTTCATTGCTGTGATATTAGCACAGGTCACGTATATAAATCTAATTTAACAGCCCATATAGCATTTTATCAAGCACTCGAGCACCAGACTGACAGTGAGCTTTTACAGCACAGCACACAGCCCACATTTACAAGACCATCAGCAGGTGTTAATCTGGCATGATGTGTGGGCTAAGAACACGAGAGCACTTATTACTAATGGATCCGCTGAAAAAATGTGCACTTGCTCAGAGCAAAATTACACCTTCAGTACTTTCTTGTAATGCATATGTAAATCTAAACTTGGATCTGCACAGGAACACCTTTTTGTATGTCAGCTTATTATGTGCAAAGTTAGAATATTTTTGGAAGTTTGGATGAATAGATACGTTAAAGAAAATGTCGATTGGGACCGCTGCCTCAAATAGCATCAAAATGGCATCAAATAACATCAAAATAGCATCAAAGTGTTGTTTTTAGTGCAAGTTTTGTATCATTGTCAGTACATTAGGTACCTTCACTATTTTGCCACTTACTAAGTATATAAAACATAAAAGTACATTTTCTGCACAAATACTGACTGTAGCTCATCTGTTGATGAACAATTTGTTAGAGCTACTCAGGCCATCAGTGGAAAAGGACTCCCATAGGACATCCACCAATCACTATTTGGGTAGTGGAAAAGTAGCATGTTAGCTGGTAAATATGCACATGTCAATCTGTTAAAAATTAATCACACACCTCAGATTATCATAAAAGTGTATTTAAAAAAGTATTCATAATTTTTAGCGGGTACAACAGGATGTATTTGGGATGCAAATGCAACACCAGGATTTTATTTACAAACATAAAACACTGATAAATTGTAGAAAATAATCTGAAAAACAAAGCATTACACAACATAGACAGGGTAGATATTATGTAGTGGAGATAGTGATGAGAGACAATGGAGCTGGGACTGGAGACACAGATAGGCACTGGACAGTGGTTGACTGGGTAGGAAATGGAAGACTGAACAGGGCTACAAACCAAGGGATGGAAATTAGACTGGACAATCAGCTGAGTAGAGAACAGGACTAATGGCTGGACAGGAGACACAGAACTGGATCAGGGAAGGAATATCAGACAGGATGGGAGATGATACAGGGAAGTGAAGCATGATGGGCCATGGACTGGGCTACACAAATAGGAAGACACCAGAAGAGTGAGAGACACATGAACTGAAACAGGAACATGAAGTACATTTACTGTAGGCACAGATAATGTAAACGGAATGCAGGGTTTCGGTACTTGGGGATGCACTCTCTAGAACACTAGTGGGCACTGGCATTGAAGCACCCCCAGGTCACAAAGGAGCCCTGGTTTGGCTCCTTTTCTTCTTGCCTCTTGGTGCATCCCTGGTCAGCCTGACCTGGTTGGTTTTCCTTTGCCATTTATGCCGGTTTATCTGCCTTAATGAGGCCAAGCACATCTGCAACCAGCTCAGCCTCATCCTTGTCAAAATCACCCATCAGCAAAATAGCATTGCTTGGGGCCACTAAACATTTTACTGTCCTCTTGTGGGTGTCTTCTGGGACACTAGAGGGACTCATTCTGGGCTCATAAAGAAGGAGCGCTGAGGCTGAAAGCTTCATTGGCAACCATCAGGGCACTTGCCAACAAAGCAAGGTTGTAAATCCACCCAGCATCATCCTGCAGAACTAAGGGAGATCAAGAGCCTGATCTACTATTTTGCCTGCAGCTGAAGCAAAGGACCCGAAGCCAGAAACAGGGCCAACTGCTGGGGAAGCCAGGCCCAGGATCCCCCAGCCGCGGGGCTGCTCTCGGCCTCCTCAGCCTCACAACCTTGGAGCAGGGCATGATACAATCAAAATATAAACAGAAAACACATGATAAATATAAACAATGGGTACAAGAGTGGAGAAAATGGACAGGGAATGACAGAAAGAAAATTACACAATGATTATTAAAAAGAAATTTTAATAGTACCTATGCTACGCTAATGAAGAAAAGTGTGTTACATTCTGTTCATCTTAATGTCATTTTTCTAGCAGTAATGAAATTTGAACCCAAGCTGTACCCTTCCCAGCTGCTTCCAGACTCATCCCTTCCACCCCTACGTGCCCTGCTAAATTTGAACTACAAACCTAACTTGAACCTGAACCTGCAGAGGCAGTCTATCACAGAGGCAGTTTTACAGAGCTTTGCTGCATTATTGCTTGTGATGAGTGACTGAAAATTTCCTACTGGAATAAACGGGTGCTTTACACATCTGTAAAACGCTCACAGTGTTTTATCAGCATATTTTGTAGAACGGCTGATGGAGAACTGCATCCATTCTCCAACCGCTAGCCTGGGTTAAAGCTCCTCTTCCTACTGCAGCTGCTGTTGTAGAATTGCTTAACTCACTTCAGGCCAACTTAGCAAACATGGGGAGAGATCCCCTGAGGCCTTTGCACCAACCCAATAGACCCATCCCCCATGGTTTCATTTCCCATATGGAAATGATCTACATTTACAATGTTTAAATATGCTGTATTAGAACATAATATGGAGTTTATAAGGAAGTCAAACTGCATGTAAAATACATAAAAATGCATATATCATGAAATTTATATAGTACTGCAGCATAGAAGCATTCTAGATGTGTTCTTTATTCATACATGAGGAAAATGAGAAATGGGCCACTTTTGTTGTATGTGACACATGCGATTTGTTTCTGGCAGTAAAGGTTTGATATAAGGCTTTTAGAAGTTTTATGTATTTCTTTTTCATATGGGTTAGAAAGAGAAAATATAGAACATACAAAAATGAGTGCATGTATGATTAATACTGTAGATGTCCCTGAAACAGTTCTGTGCAAAAACTGGAATAACAAACATATTCATATTCTAACATAATATTCCAACTGATGAAGCAACAATGCTAGTTCATGGCGATTCAAAATTACAACTGATGTGACACCATCTGTACACTTAATATTTACACTTTTTTCTAATTGACAGATGATTGATTGCTAAAACTCGGGCTGTGTCTGAACAGTTGAAGGACCAGCACAACACAAACAATAAATTAAACACCCTCACTGTTTGACAAAAATGCTGTATAACAATCTCTTTATGTTGCACACCTATTGTACATTCTTGACAAGTATCCCAGTAGTACTGCCACTAACCTGAAACTGCTGCTCTGAAACTGCAAATCTGCGGCTTGATGACCACATGGCATAACTGGACGAAAACAAGTACTAACACAAAGTAATGGATTGTCAAATCCAGGAGCATGAGAATGAGCAAAAACTGTTTAAAAACTTCACACCATGCACACCAGTCATGTGACCGCTACGAGAAACCATAATATAAACAGGTAAGCAGCATACCTTATTTGCTCAGTCACTGACTTCCATGCCAACTCAAGATTCAGAATCATAATCAGAATCAGCTTTTATTGCCAGGTATGTTCACACATACAAGGAATTTGTTTTAGTGACAGAACTCCAGTGCAACAAGATGACAGTGACGAGACAAGACACAGAATTAATAATAAACAGAATTATATACAGAAATACAAAATAGCGTGCAAAATAGCAGGGACACAATAAACATATTGAAAAGTGAAAAGTGTTCATAACAATGACATTGTTAAGTGTTCATGACATGGACTGCCTGGGGGAAGAAACTGTTCCTGTGTCTGGACGTTTTGGTGCTAAGTGTTCTGTAGCGTCGACCAGATGGCAACAGATTAAAGAGGGAGTGTGCTGGGTGTGAGGGATCCAGGGTGATTACCTTAGCTCTTTTGCTCACTCTGGATATGTACAGATTTTGGAGAGTTGGGAGGGATGTTCCAATGATTCTCTCAGTGGTCCTGACTACCCTCTGCAGTCTTCTACAGTCAGATTTGGTATAGTCACGACAGTGTTCAGTATCTACAGTCACTACAGTTTCTACAGTCACCACAGTGTTCAGTATCTACAGTCACTACAGTCACAACAGTGTTCAGTATCTACAGTCACTGCACTTTCTACAGTCACAACAGTGTTCAGTATCTACAGTCACTGCACGTTCTACAGTCACAACAGTGTTCAGTATCTACAGTCACTACAGTCACTACAGTCACAACAGTGTTCAGTATCTACAGTCACTACAGTTTCTACAGTTACAACAGTGTTCAGTGTCTTCAGTCACTGCACTTTCTACATTTACAACAGTGTTCAGTGTCTTCAGTCACTGCACTTTCTACATTTACAACAGTGTTCAGTATCTTCAGTCACTGCACTTTCTACAGTCACTACAGTCACTACAGTGTCTGAGTGCCGAGTGACGGTGAACAGTAAAGACATCCTGCAGTATTATAAACTCCCCCAGCGTAATTCAGGGTGACAGAGTGTACATGACTGATGTCTGTTACTCACCCTGCCTGACACGCATACCCGATAAATCTCAGACTTCACAGTTTTGACACAAATATTCAATTAGTTATGTGAACAGAAGACAATCCCATCACACAATTTCATGGGTAGTTTGAGGTTAATTGCTGCAACAGGATGAAGCAGGAAGTCCATTAGAACAACTGTGATGAATTTGTCATGGGGGTCTACACTTGCAGCCACTTTACCATTTACCATCCTTATTAATCTTAGCACCCCGGCCACGGTGTGATGTTCTGTCTGTCCAGAGAAATGCTCTCTTTGTTTGGGTCAGATGTTCACAGGAGTGACCAAATGAAAGTTAATTTTAAACCCCTTTAACAGTTTAGACCAGTGATGATTACTATGATGATGGCGATGATAATGATGGTGATGTTCTTGTTGTTGTTGTTATTGTTGTTGTTGTTTGGGTATCTAGAGGGATGAAACACATACAGTTCTGTTGCCCACCTGACAGTCTAATAAGACTCAGAGCTCCTAAAGCGGTTAGAGGTGGGTGTGTTGGGCCGTCAGTCACCGTGAGCCCAGAGACTGTAATCCACTGGCTTGTCGAGCTGCTTGTCAGCTGAGAGGAGGAATTATGGAAATAAAGACAGAAGGGAGCCGAACACTTAGAGGTGGATGTTGAATAATTCATTTCACCCTTAGAATGGATTTACACTCATTCAGTGAACAATGTGTTTTAAATCAGACTAAAATGGTTGGTGTGTGTGTGTGTGTGTGTGTGTGAGTGTAGATATTTGGTTGGGAACATCTGCTCTGATGATCAGCAGGTTAGGTACTGATGCTGGAACATTGCTGTGAGGATTTGATTGTATGAGAGCGTTAGTGAGGTCAGTACTGATGCTGGAAC
>JBBPDB010113678.1:0-19352 GCA_037974465.1 Brachypetersius altus
CACACACACACACACACACACGAAGATGATTTGTGGTCTTGCATTCTCATTCTCTCTAGGTAACAAATGTTGGTGGATTTCTATTTTTACCAAAAAAAAAAATTATGAAATAGATAAGATGCACAGATTTTTTTTAAATCAAAAACTAATTTTAAATATGTAAATGTTACAAACTGCCCTTTTAAATCCACCTCATGATTTAACACATTTTCAACTATGCATGTGGTGATGGACTAGAACATGTGTTCTGTAAACATGTTCACATTCTCACATCTAAGTGTGGCACCCACATTACAGTACATAATTAGAAATGCGGGTTTCTGTAGCCTCCAAAACGCTAAAACCTCAGGGAGCTGTGTTTAAGTATGGTGCGAACATTTCTAAGACAATAGGCGTAAAAATAAAGAACAGTTAAATATTAAAGTAAAGTAAAGCAAAGTAAACACATCATAACACACAGTGTGAACTTCTTTCTCTGCATTTAACAGATTCACCAAAAGAAGCAGTGGACAGCCAGCTATGTAGCGGCCAGGGGAGCGGTGTGTGGGGACTGTACCCTGCCCAGTAGTGCCACTAGCCATCCTGGGATTCGAAACT
Source organism: Brachypetersius altus (assembly GCA_037974465.1). Lineage (NCBI taxonomy): Eukaryota > Metazoa > Chordata > Actinopteri > Characiformes > Alestidae > Brachypetersius > Brachypetersius altus. Next base: position 598 of record JBBPDB010113678.1, read on the forward strand.
ACAGAAACTACAGTCTTCTGGTTGCAGAGGCATCTCCCAACCACCAGCTGCCTCATGACTAAGTGTATGACTGTGTGTATCTCCTAAAGACCATTCTTTCTCTCAGTAGGTGCAAGATGTACAAATATTATCAGCCGGATTTCTGCAGGTTTCACCTGGGTTCCTCTGAGATCAGAATAAGAAAACTACAGGCGTGCATCACAAATGAATTAAATATCTTCATATTTACTTCCAAATGGAGTGAGCACTATGACAGGAGTTACATTTCTAATCGAGACCATGTCAGTAATGTGTTCTGAGCATATTTTAAAGCCAGGAATGTGCTAGTAACGTATTTATCTAAACCTTGTAAACTAGTGCTGCACAATATATCGCAAATTTACCATCACTGCGATATCAACATGCGCAATATACATATCGCGAAAGACTGACTAAACTGCAATAAATGGTGTTTTTCCAAAACTCTTCACCCAGTGCCACAGAGAAGAGGGATTAAATTGTTTTGTTTAAGTAAATTCTTAAAAAAAACATGTTGGAATGGAAATATTGCATTTAATTTTTATGCATAGCGCCTGGAGTTTATGTTACCAGCAAATGCAAAGCAGAAAAATATTAACAATATGAAAGTTTTTATGTGATATTGCCATCGCAACACTCAACAACATTATCTCATATCACATGTTTTCCTAATATCGTGCAGCCCTACTGTAAACAAATAAAGAGACTACTTGGGCCTCGCTGTTGTTTGCATGAAATGAATCAATAAATGAATGACTTTTCCTCCCCAGCCATTAGAGACTAGGATAGTAGCCATCACTGGGCACAAACCTAGGCAGTTCTTAAAATGCCCTCATCAATTACATGTTTCATAACAAAGAGAACATTATTAGCCCTGTTTATTTATAGTGCTGTATGTGAAATATTAAATACAAAACACCACATTTAATGATCTTAGTTCATATGGTTGCGCATAATTTAGAAGTACGAGATGTTTTGTCCACTTTCACAACATCAACTGAAGAATGACTTGGGATAAAGACTGTGTTTCATGAACATACACTAGAACTTAAGAACATTTCCCCCTCTCCTGTAAAGTTACTTTTCCGGAGCTTTTAGAAATATTAAAGGACTGTACAAACACTGTGACCTCAATGTACACTGTCTGCACATTGATTTTCTCAAATATTCCAATACAGCTGCAGGACATGTACACACATATGTGCACATTTCAACACATTCTCTTCATTTCTAGGTGAAAGACAGGTTCCACGAGCCTCAGTTCTGGAGAGGCAGTGACTAATAGAGTTTTGAATGAACACAAGAAGGAGAGCCTGAGCCTGCTCAGCTTGTTATGCATGTCATGGATGTTATGCATTTATTGTTCTTTGTTGTCTCCTGAAAACCCATCCAAGTGAGGACGTTCAGGTTAGACACTACGGATTCAAATTTCACTTCCTTTAACAAAAAAAAGAGGCACATTTAGAGGTATTATACATTAAATAAATGTATGTACACTCCCACACTGCAGCAGACTGGCAAGGTAAACATCCAACCACAACAATGTAGACATCACTCCTCCACGCCCAGTTCTGAAATAGGTTTCGAAGCAACCTCTGCAAAAAATCCCACACATCCATTCCCTGTCTCATTTATACTGCAACTGATATTTTATCCTCAGCGTTCTGACACCTTTACAGCAAAGCGGATCTCTTATGGGAAACACACACACACACATCTTATGTTCCTCTCTTGGATAAAACGGAAGCACACACAGATAGAGCGGAAAAAAACTCCGTCTCAGTGGATACCTCCACATCCAGTCACGTAACTATGGCAACGGAATATCTCTATGGCAACAAGAGGGGTCTCTTCTCACATCCCTAAATTATCTGGCCCAAAAGTCACCCACAAGAAACTACCTTAAAGTGTTTGGTTGGATCTGGCCGGTCTAAAAATAAAAAAATAAATAAAAAAACAAAAGTAAACCAAGCTCTGTGTGGAAGACACTGGTAATCTTGGCTTTGATCAGCACTTCCTAATCCCGCTTCTGGAGTCTCCCCGCACTGAACATTTTCCAGCCTGCTTTACTTTTGCTCAGGGTACACATTATGAGCATTGTAGTATTGCTATTAGTGGAACCCCCCCTTTTCTGCTCTAGATGGCCTGACACTTTGGGGACAAGTCCATTTCAGTTCAATATTTTCTATAAAACCATTTGGGTTGAAAACCCTAACCTGGATATTTGTATGTGCCCTCCATTTCTGAATAAAACTGCAAAATACTAGTTCCAATAAAAGTCCAGATATAGAAGAAGTCACAAGAGTATTCAGGTATTATGTAAGAAAAACAGACCACAACATGTGCCTGCATCATGACCTACATCTATTTACAGAATGAATGAATGACTTTAAATATTAAATGAGTCCAGGCATTAACCATTTCAATGATTAATAAAGGGAGAACAAAGAATAGGAGACCTGTCCAACCGGCCGGGTAAAACAGTCCAGGCCAGCAGAACCCAGTTCAAAAAAGAAGCTTTAAAGGGTTTAAGGGTTTGGTGGATTGGCTTAAGGAGGCTTCAGAACCAAACGGCTGAATGAATCCTGTCACGAAGCCGGGTGGGCATAAAACTTGACACCCAGCCTCTCTGACGATGGGTGCAAGCTCTAAATATGTTAATATTAATAATGTCCTGTTTTAATGTGATTTTCACTTAAACTTGCTGGTTCATTTTTTTATTCTAACCAAGTAAAGGCGCCAACAAAATACTCAGCTCGGAGCTAGCCAAGGGTTCTGCATCCCATATTCAAAAATTATACGAGAAAACGACAATAGCTTGTGTCCAATCACTCTCTTGGCAGTCACTACGTGGTCTGTAACTGAAACAAATCTAAAATGAATTAAAACTGACACCACATTTACTGCTGGCCGTTGATTCAGAGCTCAGAATGAACTGAGCTGGTCTGTGTTAGCCTCTCAGCTAACAGCCAGCTTCTCCTCAGCAGGAGGCACGGATGCAAAATTCGCAACATTTTTATAAATCTGAAAAGATTTCCCGTTATGGAATACACAAAAGGGCAAATAAGAATAAGGAACGCATTAATTACCCTACCTCTAATCCAGTAGACGTGCCTCCCTGCAGAATATTTTGGTATTTATTTGACCAGCTCCAGCACATCAACTGACGTTCCCAACATTAACCGAAGAAAGCTCTTTAGACCAGTGAATGAATCGGTTCTTAAGAACCGGTTCTATCTTCATAAAAAATAAATGACTCTTCGTATACAATATGGACAAAAGTATCGGGTCACCTGACTATAACGATGGGGACTTTAATGAGGACACATTTATGCTGCAATAGAAAATGTTCTTCCCCAAACTGAATCGGAAGCATGGCGTTGTCCAAAATGTATTAATATGCTGAAGCATTAAGATCGGCCATCACTGGAAGTAAGGGGCCACCTGAATTCCATAATTAAGACGGATGTCCCAACATTTTTGTCCATATTGTGTATTTACTACACGGGCTAGAAAGGTAGATTCAGTTCAGCGATTCATTTGAACTATGCATCTCAGCGAATCAAGTCTGATGCAGCAACTTATGGGCTTCGTTCTAAACCACACACTGTAATACTCTACACACTGTATACTTGAACGTATGGCACTGTACTATTTTTACGCCTCAATTAATGTGGTACTTTGCAGTTGGGGACACAGCCATGCAGTCAACCATCTGAGCTAGTGTATAGACTCGAATGATTCAATGGGAGCGACGGGGTTCAAAGGAACGATTCTCTCACATCTTTGCGATCTATATACACGCAGTTGGGGACACAGCCATGCAGTCAACCATTGAAAACAAACAGTATTTAAACAGCATTTTATTATAATTTAACTCCATAAAAGCGTAAAATATATACTTATTCAAAACAACATTCTTGCCTCTTTCCGTTGTGTTTTATGTAAACTGCACCATGTTTTTTGTTATAGGTACAAACACAAAACGTTACAATGTAATATATTTAGAGAACATGACTGGAATCGAAAAGAGGAAATCTAATGAATTGGACGTTCAATTCACTGAAACTGTCGGTTCAATAGAGTCAGTTCAGCAACTTGTATTGAGCGTTCCACTGGCTTAGGCAAACCCTGTGAACAAGTGCAAGCATCTGATTGGCCAGTAGGCCTGATTGACGGCAAGCTTGACCAATAAGAAGCTACAAAGTATTCACGCTGTGAGACTCTTTTACATAACATTATAATGTAGGACAAAGGTCATTTCCTCAGTCTGACCGCACCGGTGCAGCTGGTTGCATGTTTTCAACTAAATTTGCCTACTCAGAAGATATTAGAAAGGTTTAGAGCAGATTTAGCCACAGTTGTACTATTTTAAAACTCCCTGACCTGCATGTTATTTTTTCAGTTTATAGTATGCGTTCCTAATTGGGGTATTTGCCACCACAAACAAACAAAAAGTACACGGTGTTTCACAACAGTGTCTTAGCTTACAGAAATAAACACGACGAAACAATTGTTTGTTCAGCTGGGCTGAATTAGGTCAGTTACAGTGGTGTGGATATGGGTAGACAAGCCATTCTGAAATGAAAGTCTTGTAACATGAATAAAATGAAGATACTAAGATGCCTTCACTGGCATCACAGCAGGAGTAACTTTTGGTAGGAGTTTTAATTGATTAGAATAAAATACTAAAGATCTACCATGAGAGGTGAAAGCAGCAGTGCGGGAACCAAATGCAAAGGACTGAACTGAGGAAAAAGCAAGGTCCTTTAACACAATATGGACAAAAGTATTGGGACGCTAGGCTATTACACCAACAGGGACTTTAGTGATATTGCATTCAAATACAAAGGCCACTAGAGTTTGGAGTTTCTCTGGGAATTTGTGCCTATTCATTCTGTACAGCTTTACTGAAGTCAGGCGACGAGAAGGCCTGGCTTGCAGTCTCCATTCCAGTTCATCCCAAAGGTGTGCAGACCAGTCAAGTTCTTCCATAATTGATTCATCCAACTTGCAGTTATGGAGCTTGCGGTGTGTACCGAAGCACAGTCATGTTGAAATAGAAAAGGTTCTTCCTCAAACCGTGTACACAAAATAAGAAACATGGCGTTGTCCAAAATGTCCTGTATGCTGAAGCATTGAGATTGACTGGAAGTAAGGGGACACCTGAATTCAGTAATTAACAGGGGTGTTCCAGTATTTTTGTCCACATAATGTACATTGAAGCGAGGAAATGTGACCAGTTACTATCCACCCCTGCAGGTGAACTGGTGGTTTTTAGAACTTCAGCTGAATCTGATCCATGAGAACAACTTTAATCTGATGACAAGTGACATAATGCTGAACGTGTGCATCCTTCAAAAAAACACTGGGTAGGGCATCCTTTTTTAAAACACTGGGTGGCGCGGTTGGGTAAAAATAGGCCACTCAAGTCACATGACACCACAGAGCGCTTCAGTCTGTATTAGGACAAAACCCGCCTTCAATGCACGGATTGGTTGTGGAAATAAACTTTTAGCCAATCAGATTCCACATGCGGGATGCTAGTAGCCAATCCCAACGCAGGAGGCGGGGAATGGAGAGTCTTTTTTTTGTCACTCATAGCTCTATGGAGTTTGTCTCAGATCAGGCCTGAAGGGGCATTTCCTGCTAGTTAAATTTTATACATTTTTCTTTCTTTTGTGCTTGTTGCGGAAGAACATTTAAAACCCTAAACAGAAGCGTACATAATTTGGGTCTGTATCGTACTATGGAAGCACCCAGTTCCAGCAAACCTCCGCCAAACCCATTTTTGCGTTTTTCTTAAAGGCACCTCAAATTACATTATCATAGCTTTACCAGAATATTTCATGTGACCCAATGCTTCTGTCCACCCTGATGAATTTTATAATGAATAAAGCATCAGGGATGTGCCTGGAAAAACAGATAACATAAGGCTGTAATCTGGTAGCGACATGAACGGTGTGCACATTAGCACTGTGAACAACACCATTTGTGTACAGGAAAGATAAAAAGGCTTTTTATTATCTCCCAGAACACCCGACCGTTGTATGAACTTGCCCCTGTTGGGCCTTACCCAGTGATGAGCCTTCACTCTTAATCAAATGCTGTGTTTCCCCTGAATAACTGCAGTGACTATTGTTCTAACCTGTATGCCCTTATTAGATACTCTAATTGCTTACAAGGGGGTGGTGTTTCTGGCAGGGGTAGAGTTAGAAGAAAGAAAGAGAAAGAGAAAGAGAGAGCATGCGCCAAGGGTAACACTTTTAAATGTTGGCTACTAGGGTTTACTCTACCCAGGGCCTACAGAAGGTCAATTTTTGCCCAATTTTCTTACAACATTGCGTTCAGTGTAAGCTGCTCTGTGAGAGGATATTTTTTCTGCATGTTGCTGTGATGCCCAAGCTGCTGTTTCAAAATCAAATTCTAGCACCTACAACCAGAAATAGAGCTTTTATGAGGTGGGAGGCACCCCCCCCCCCACCTTTGTGCTTAGATGGAAGGCCCTCAACACCCGTCCCCCTTATGGGATATGAATTCCACATGAATATGTTATTTGGATTGTTTCAAAATTTTCTGTATAAACAAATGTTTGAAACATCATTCAGAGTGGTATGATGTGAAGAGGACTGTCCAAGTCAGGATGGTTTCCCAATTCAACTTCAACTTCAGTTAGAATGGGCGACCATAGAGCTTATCACAGAACATTAGTGATCATGAACACACTGCCTGACCCTGAGACTCATTTAATGCTGGTTTTGAGAGAAAATTTTGGCCTAAAATCCATTCGTTGGTAAATAAGTACATGATAGGCAAGTGAGGAAAACCAGTCTGCAGAGAAAACATACATTTCAAATTCACCACCATTTTATCATCGTTTACTTTTGTGTGGCCTTTTCTGAGGCCCCCGACTTTCTGGCATGCAGAACCCTCTTTACCCATAAATCATCACACGCATCGTCCCTTTATTTATAACTATCCTGTGTTCCTCTTACAAATCATTTTCTGAAGCAAAACAGTTGTATTTCTCCTCCTCTCCCAAAATCTGCTCCAGTGTTCTTCATAAGTTGCATTTTTCATCCTTTTTCATATCATCCATGTCCTCTCTGGTCTCACTGGACTCTGCCTGCATTCCTTCACCTACATACCACTGCACTGTTTGACTCACGGCCCAATAGGTCAAATGTGTGGTCCAAGCGGCTCCAGGCTTCCGCAACGGCTGTTGTTGTCCTCAGTGTGCACACAGCCCTTGGCTAGATCTGGACTTTGTCTAGATCTCCACTGGACACTACAACGGTGGCCCACTTCTGACACCTAGCTCGAGACAGGACCTGCTAAACATAGGTAAAGAAGCTCACTGTTTGTGGTAGGCCTTTTCCTGCAGGGAGTGTGGACCACCAAAGGTTATAAATGGTCCTTGACTACTTTGTGTGATTCTTTATGTTAAAAAATGGATACATGTAGAAACAGAGAACGGTCGAGTCACCTTTATAATATGTGTTGAATACAGAGTCTGTGATGGCATGGAAAAAAGGCCGGAAACTGACAAAAAGCTAAAAAATCCAAACACAAGGAAACAAATGCGGAGCAAAACTTCAAGACACTAAAGCTCAGGTTATAAAAAAGGTGTGTGTCACTGTTTACTGTGGTTTAATTAAAAAATAATCAGCCTGTGAATGCTACTATACATTCAGTGGTCCATAAATTGCTTGGTAAGAGCTAGTGAATTCCTGCCCCTTCATAGCGCAACACTATAGCCATGGAATCAGAAGAGCGTGTTTCAAAAGATTTACTGCAATATTTTTGCAAATAAAAACAGTGTTTGTGTCTCCAAACCCTGGTAGATCTGTCTCTCTCGCCGGAGGATGACCAGATCTCCAGAACATGCAGATACCTTCTCTAATACATCAGAAGAATCCGACCCTTCCTCACCACTAAAGCTACACAGATTCTCGTTCAGTCCAAACTGGACCACTGCAATTCTCTACTGACTGGACTTCTACTGAAGGCAACTAAACCACTTCAGCTGATTCAGAATGCAGCAGCAAGGTTAGTCTTCAATGTTCCTAAGTTCACCCACACCACACCTTTACTAAGGAACCTCCACTGGCTCCCCGTGGTGCTCGCATTAAGTTCAAGTCCTTAACACTTGCTTTCAAGGCCAAGAATGGTCATGCATCCCTATGCACTACAGCATTAATCAAACAACGTGTCACTTCTCGTCCTCTCAGGGCTTCAAGCACGGCTCACCTTGAGCCTCCGCTGCTCAGATAAAGAGGGAGGCATGTGTTAGGACTCTTCTCGGTCTTGGCCCTCCAGTGGTGGAATGAACTCCCTCATCCAATCAGATCTGCGGAATCCCTCGCTGTCTTAAAGCGTTGACCCACCTCTTCAAGGTGTCTCTTATTTTTCTTGAGTATTTCTTAAAGAATTCCTTCCTTACTTTTGTCTTAACTTCTGACCTTTCTTTGACAGGTGTTGTTTAGGTGTCACTAGCGTGCAGTTACGTGGTTGAATAGTGGACGTGGATTTAAGTTTTGCTTTGCAGGTTTAAGAAACAGATGTGGACTACTCTAGCACTGATGTACGTTGCACTGCGTCACCTAAATGCCGTAAATGTAAATGGTTTTAAAGCAACCACTCAATAACAATAACTATTCTTGTAGAAATGCATCTAGTTTTGCCTGGAATTCTGTGACCTCCATGTTAAGATTGCCATCCAGGTAACAGAGCCCTAGGGTACAATCAGGGCAGCGAGTGTACTTACAGCCTAAGACTGGCCTTCTGGTGTGAATAGCTGCACCATCAGAAAAGAGAGGTTTCAAGGTGAATACAAGAAGCGTCCGACTGCAGGCTCCATGTCTATGAAGACAACTTGCCGAACACCTACATTTCTATACATGAAGTACCAAAAGAGATACCAGGCAACAGGGGTCTCAGCGATCTGGTTGGATGCTGTGCTCCAGAAAGTACAGCTCCCAGTAGGAATTACTCATCTAGACACCTGCTTGGCCAGCATGCACATAGACACATTCCCTCTTTTGAATTCCAGGGACCAGTGGGAGCCATAACTCCAAAGAACGCAGCTGCATCGAATTATCTAACTGAATGAGCTTTATGCAGAGTGCCCTAATTTGATGTGGCACGATTTTTAAACAACTTCAGAAGGAATTACATTGGATGGACTACCTTTGCGCATTTAAAAAAATTGGGAGATAATTTGAATTATGTGTTTAGAGTCAAACAGGTCTGCCTGGGCCTCCACCAGAGATGTTCACAAGTCATTTTTACTGAGTCCAAGTCAAGTCTCAAGTCTTTGAGTGGCAACGTTTACAAATGACGACTACAAATGTGGGATTTTTGAACTGTAAATGCTCTGAACGTTTAGAAGATATGCTAATTGGTCACGCCCCACGACTCCAATTGGCTGTTACTTAGAAGGGGGCGGGACTGCGTGCTGTGAGATCCCCTCACCGACATGGAGGATTGTCTTAGAAGATCTTAAATCTAAATATTAAATATGAAAAATATATCTCTTACTCTAAATGTGAAACTCCACATTAGATGGGGCTCGGTGACCCCTTTCCAACGACCCCTCAAAAACCGTTATTAGCTGAAAACAAAAGTAATGGGACACCGGGGCGAGGTGAGCGGTTTTCGGGTCGTTGGAAAGAGTGCGAGATATAAATTAATAATTAGATGAAATCAACATCATTTGCGAGTTTTGACTCACGAGTCAGCACCCGAATCCGAGTCAAAGTCTTTGTTTGTGCGACTTAAGTGCGACTCGAGTCCGAGTCTCAGACTCGAGTCCCCATCTCTGGCCTCCACCATTCATTGCACTGATGTGTAAGAAAGAAAAAATAACAGACAACAGAATACTTCCCTTGTCTTAACATTTAAAGCTGGATTTGTTGTCGTTTTTTTTAAATGCCAGCTCTTATTAAAATTGTTGGTCATTATAACAGTACTGGGACACTTACCAATTTTCTGTAGCTTCTCATCGGCTTAATCATAACACAGTCACACGCCGCAAACCATGCAGTCTGTCAGCTTTGTTCTTTCTTTCAAATAGATATTTTAGGATTTCTGACCTGTGTTTAAACCCAGTGAGAATCTGCAGGCGATTGGTTTCTCTGTACTACACATACTAGCAAAGTGTCCAGGAATGTAAAACATTTTAATAATGTGTTGAAAAAAAAACCTGTTAACCTGATTTGTCCTTCACGTACATCAGTATGCTAATGAGTTTAGTTTAATTAAAAAACTGTCCCGGCTATGATCTCTTCTGTGGGTCGTTATGGACAGGAGTAAAAAAAAGCAGGACAGCATTCATGTCTTTGGACACAATGTTTTTTGAGGGGTTTTCAGAGGATCTACACAGCAAAGAAATCAAGGAACTGGATCCTTGACCAAATCGAGCTTGAAGCTGGAGCTCTAATTTTGGACATATCATGGAACAAAACACTTCATTGGAAAAACTAATATGCTTGGAACAGTTCATGGTAAAATAATAAAAGGATCTCTAGACACAGGATGGATGGAGACAATCAGAAGTCATGACTAAGCCATTAAGAAGCCTGAAGGACAGGAAGTTTCGGAGAACCAAGAGTGGGAATCGTAAGAAAAAGAAATCTAATTTATCTAATCGGAATAACTATCTACATGAAATAAATCACTGTGTGTTGAAATACCAGAGAAGATAAAGAGGAGAATGACTTCTTTAAGAAAGCAGTGCATGTGATTTCTTTCAGTCAAGTAATAATTTATTCTACTCTCATCTCCTGCGGCTGATTTAAAGTGCAGCCCTTGGAGGACTCTCTCTCTCACTCTCTCACTCACTCTCTTTAACTCTCTCTCACTCACTCACTCACTCTCTTTAACTCTCTCTCTATCTCTCTCTCTCACACACACACACACACACACACACACACACACACACACACACACTTCAGTAAAGGCCTTCCTGATGTTTTGGTTGAAATAGAGCCAAACCATAAATAATTCCAGTATTACATATATGGACAGTATAGTCTTTGACTTAACATGGACATGCTGCATTACATGACTGGCCAGTCCTTCTCTATTCGTCTTCATCTGTAATGTCTTTCTTTGTAGTGCCTTCAGTAATGTTGCATTTGAAGCAGCTGTTGAAACAAAGAGCTGTCAAATTTGAGCAGTAATTTGACATCCCTTTGAACAGTGTGGGTGGTGGTGGCATAGTGGGTAGGCTACTTGCCTCTAGACCAAGAGATTATGGGTTCGAATCCTACCTTCAGCACCACCACCACTGGGCCCTTAACCCCAAGTTGCCCCAGGGAGACTGTCCCCTGTAGATAGGGAATGGAAGTCGCTTTGGATAAAAGCGTCTGATAAATGCCGTAAATGTAAGATATGCTCAGTGGAAAAGCCCTGTCAATGTCCTGTCTCTGTCTTTGTCGGCCGAAACCGAGGCTCTGAGTCCAACTCACGGCCTTTTAAAACAAAGGTGGTGAATTCACGATAGACTCTATGGTTCTTTTTCTTTCTTGAGGAGAATTTCACTCCCATTGTGTCTCTCTCTTGTTCCTCAGACGGAGGTGGACTGTTTGATGCTTTGGAAGCTGAGGCGTGAAGGCGAGGTGGGGATGGACATCGCCCTGGCCACTCGTGTGCGAATGGAATGTTTGTCCTGCCAGCGGTGCCATCTCTTGCGTATTGCCAAGCGTACCTGAGTAAACACACACACACACACACACACACACACACACACACACACACACACGCTTTTTATGATTCCCATTCAAAGGTCAACATGCAGACATTTATTGAGCCTACATGCCTACTGGGTCTACCTGGATACCCGGGTTTCTGAACCTGTGCGGCATCCACAGAAAGAGAGTAATCATCATGCCTAAAGATATTCAGCTGGTCCGCCGTATCCGCAGAGAGTCCCTTAAACTAACTGCACTTAAGGTCCCCAACGTGGAACGCCCTCCCTGAACATCTTGAGGACACAATCCACTGTCTGCTTTTTCAAAAAAGAACTTAAAACCTTTTTTGTAATAGAATTTACTCTTAAAAATGATTATACACTCTTCTTAATTGAATGTATCTATTCTTATATTTTTATTTCTTATATTTTATTTATTTATTCTTATATTTAAATCTGTAAAGTGAGCTTGAAAGTTGTGAAAGGCATTTATAAATAAAATGCATTATTATTATTATTGTTATTTTTATTAAATCATATTTTCATGATTGCCGTACTCTGCAAGAATTGTACTAGAACAAACAGTCGATTTGACACTGTCACGGTTCGGTCAGCGGCCGTTATGATGCCGCTGCTTTTCAGTTTTGTCCGTTTTCTGTTCTTGTGTTTGTGGGCTTTTATTTTGAAATGTTCTGAGTTTTGCTTTGGTCATGTGTCCTCTGTGTGTCATATGTCTTCTGTTTTGTCACGTGTCTCTTTAGTTCCAGCTGTCTCAGGTTTTCCCCTAATTTAGTTAGGTATTTATGCCTGTTTCTGTTATTTAGCCCTCCTGTGTCCATCGCCTCCTTTCCCTGCCTATAGGCTGTATCCGTTTTGCTTTCTTGGTGGCCCGCGTGCCCCTTTAATTAATCACAAGCATGGAATCCTGGCGTTCTGTCTGTTCCTGCGAACCTTGAGGTAAATCAGAGTCTTGGGCTCGCGCCCTTGACTCTGACAGACACATAATAAAAATATTTTTTCCTTGGCTACTATGAAAACTTATTTCCTTTACTAATTAGTGGAAAAAACGCTTTAATCAAAGAAATACATTTAGACACGTTTTGATCAGTCTGCAGTTTACTCAAGTACACTGTGGGAGACGCTGGTGTCTCTGAAATCACATTTTATTATTTCTAAAAGTATTCTTTGGAAAGAGTAAAATGGCAAGTGTATTCAGCAGAGTCCTAAAACACAAATAGATTTCCACTTTCGTCATCAGAGAGTTCTGGCAGCAGAATAAACATGCCCTGATAGCAACCTAGGCTACAGTGAGTGAGTGCTATGAAACAAAAGAATGAACTGCTGTAAAACAATCACTGATTTATGTTTGTGCTTGTATTGTGGGCTTTCCGAGGACTGCACTGTGCTTACCTCACTGTTCAGAAAACAGTAGAATACAGACACAAAGAAGCCCTGAGGAAAAAAAAAAAAAAAAAAAAATCACTGAAGGGAGAATGCACAGAATCCCAAAATGTTTGGAAAGATCCATCTCCTCCTTGCTGATCTAATGTCAGCAAATAATAACAACAACAACAACAACAACATCAACAACAATTACAATAACAACAATAATAAGAATAAGATAAATAATAATAACAATAATAATAATAATAATAATAATAATAATAATAATAATTAACTTTCTAATGCCGCTAATGAAGGATTACCTGAAAGGACTGGAGGAAGGAATTGAAGTAGATGAAGACGATTTGGGAGATCTCATCCTCTCCTGGGTTTACAAAAAACAGCATGTACGTAATCCCTAGCAGAGGCAATAGCACAAGTGTGGCCTTCACTGCCTTCCTAAGAAGCAGAAAATAAAAAGACAAAGATACACTAACAAAGTTCAAAGTTTGTAATCAATGTTTTCAGTCACATAAAAGCAATTTGCTCACGTATAAATATAATGACTTACAGACACAGAATAATTTAGAAAGCTAGTAATATTTTAAGTAATTAGTGGGTTGTGTTCAGAATGACAAACATTACTGTAGGTATTTTGAAAAATATAATTTAAAATATAATTCTTGAGCTATGTATAAATAACGTGTGTTTTTTCAAATAAATAAACACTTACTGTCTGGATGAATAACTTTATTTATTATCAGATGGTTAAGATGGCTGTTTAAAGAGCTCATTTTAAGGAGCAGTGTTTGTGTAAAAGTGCATGAATGCATGTGTACCTGTACTGGATGGTCTCTGAGGTGGTGGAGGCTCGAAGTTTGGTCATGAGAATCCTTACAATGTTGAAGAGGAAGATGAAGTTGATCTGTGGGAGATTCATAATTAGAGTGGAAAGGAATGTAGAATGATAGCCTGGCTGTGTGTGCTGATCCACGGAAAGAACATCAAAGTCTTCTCACCATAAGCACCAATATCATGGGGCCTTGGTAGATGTAGTCTGTATACACGCCTGCTTTCTTCCCAAACCAACACCTGATAATAAAAAAGGAGGTAATAATGAATAAACATTGAATGACTTCAGCAACATTCTTCTGATATTAAATGGGCAAAGGGATTTTATGAATTGGTGACTTTGCAGGAAATCATGTGAAGAACTATAAGATCTGACAGGCATACACAAAATATTACCCAAACTAGAATAGATTGTACTTTCAGGAACATACATTTGTCAGGCACTTTAGCTTAAGCTCCAGCTCTCTGATTTTATGGCCCCCTCCTGATTACTTTTTTATTAAAGCATGTCCTAACCCCAAAGTCATGTTACCAATAATTCACATTCACTTTCTACGGCATCAGTTCTCTCTATTTTCACATGTTGTCTTCACTTTGAGGTCCATGTTATGCAAGCACAGCTGATGTATTTTGTATGAAATACTCCTTTAAGGCATATGTGCCAAACCTCTGTTATATTATTTACACCACATTTTATTTATAATTGAATAACAGGGTGGCCCCCTTTTCCCCATTTCCATTCTTTCAAAGGAGATGTTCCTCTGGGAAAAACAAGCACCGGTTTATGCGCTGCTTTCATGTTAGTATCGAAACTAACGTCACAATATGGTCAAATTCGTTCAGGAAGACTATTGATTTGTAATGCAATTATCTGGTTTTCTATGGGCTGATTTAATATATTTACTTAATGAATGCAGTTATCTACGTTTCAATGTAATGTGCTGCGAAAGTAATACAATTAAACCAAGAATAAACACAACCCATTACTTTTCTTAATGGTTACTACAGGCAACGTTTTGCAATAGGTGGGAGGGCCTTCTGGTCATTGTAGAAGCACCAGGGACGTGTTAAAATGAAATAAATAGGTAATTAAATCTTATTCAGAAATCAGTGCAGGAACATTTCATTGGGTAAACAACCCTATTTTGTTTGGACAGGTGTTCTGAAACAGACTGAACCAATGTTTCAGTATCCGGTGACTGGAGTAGGTATATCATGTCTCTTTTGGGCAAAGATGCAGTGATACTTTTGAATATATGTATTTTTCTAATTAAGGTGGTATGAAGGGTAATAATATAAGGTTGACAGTGTTACACATATCACTTTAATGTCCCAAAATTCCGACTATCTACAATGGGTGGCAAATGTTTGTGTTGTGGCCCCCAGACTATAGAATTCCCTCCTTTACAATGCACTCGCGTATAGTGCAAAACTGTGTTATGTTTTTGTACAAAAAATGCCTAAAATGCTTATTTTTATAGTGTAAACCCTAAATATGCCCCAAACCCGTAATTGCCTCTTTAAGTTAAATTCCCCACAGAGATATGCAACTCGGAAGGTCATGGGACAAAAGTATTGGGACACTGCGGCGAGGTGAATTGTTGTTGGGGAATAACCCTTGATCTATTGGGTCTAAAAATATAAACGAAGGCTCGTTGGAAAGGTCTCCTGGAGATTGTGGAGTCTGAAGTGTCTGAGTGCTTGCACGGTGGAGAAATCGCATTTGGAGTGTGATAAAAGTGCTTCCAGGTTGGCTACAGCCTGCCCCGAGTCCCCTTGTGTGAAAACATCCAGAAAAAATATATTTATTACCACAAAAAAGCAAAAAAAGGAGGATGATATCTGCAGTTTCCGGGTTATTGTGAGGTTTTCCGCGAACCATTATCAGCTCGGTTTTCAGAAGAAATCAGCGTTAGACTGAATTTGCGACTGCAGATCCGTGTAAAAGTGAGGGCTTACTGTACATGGTTTATTATGCAATTTTATAAATGAAGCTTTTGAAAAAGAAATAGTTACTGTTTTTTCTATGTTGATCCAATATTCTGTAAGAAACACATAATCTCTCAACATTCTTCTACTAGAAGTATGTTCATGTCTTACAGTGGATTCATCCAACATCCAGCAAGAGCAGAAAACACAGACAAAAGCATGCCTGCCACCATGCCAGCAGTTTGCTTACTGTCTAAAAATGACTTAATCACTAAACATGTGATACTTACTTTTCATTGTCATAGTAAAGCTTCCCTATGGCCCAGGCTATAATAATTGGAAAAGGAATACCTGAAAAAGAAAGAAATCAATCACTGAATGATTGTGTATGATTGTATATTTGGTTTATGAGTTAAACACCAATGAAGAACTAAATAGTTATTTAATAATTAAATGGTTATGTAAAGTCGTTCAGAATGAAAGCTACATCTCAGAAACATATTACATGATATGGTTATGAATACAGTGTTAGGGTGTTGCAATTCCCAAAGAAAACTTCTTTTTCAGATCAACCATTTAAACATTATCAACATTACATATGAGAACTCCCAAGACACATTTAGGCTTTCTGGTGGTTTTGGAAAGCAAATTTATATTTATCCTATATTTCTGCTGTTTAACTATCACTACCAGAAACCTGAGTGCGTAAGGTTCTCTACAATTAACCACTTCACATCTATGACTTTGATTCTCGCTGAGAACGTTCTGTTGAATTCAACTATTCTCAGTCTTTAAACTCTCCCGTGCTTTAGGTTTGGAAGATAAGTAGTGTGTATGTATGTTTGTATTACTTGTTTAGTAGAAACAGATGGTAAAAATATGCAGAGATAGATAAAGTCTTAACACTTGAGGGTTTTCAGGGGTCTCTTGGGTAAATGCATTTTTCTTCTATGCTTCCTACAATGGTATTTGTAGAATGGTGCGGATTTGCAGCGACTTACACCATCCGATACAGATGAACATCCATTTCTTGAGCCTGTCAGTGGAGTATGTGAGGACGATGGCTGTGTGCAGGTAGCAGCCCTCTCCAAACATCCAGAAAAAATTAGCCATGTGAAAGTAATTATACAACATTGTCACCAAACGGCACCATGGCTTAGAGAGAGAGAGCAAAATGAAGAGAGAAAAGGGAGAGAGACTTAAGTCAGACTGGTTTTGCTTCTCAAATCAAACCATTATCTTTTAGCCAGAACTAAATGAATTAAGAGATGATAACATTTGCTTGCATGTTTATTATTATTATTATTATTATTATTATTATTATTATTATTATTATTATTATTTATTTTATTATATTGATAGCTGTTGGCTACTTTCCTTTCCTCTTATTTTTAACTGTATTACTACTATTATTTTAATAACACTAATAAAAATAAAGATCTTAAAATCACAAGAGTAAATATTAAGGCACATTCTGCTAACATCATGCAAAATGTAACATATTAATAGTGAGTACTTCAGATATAGTGCTGTGCAAAAATCAAGTCGTGTCATATACTGAAATACATGGTTGACAGTCTGCAAACCCTCCATCCTTAAGAGGAGTGGTCAGACCCCAGGTGCAGCCTATTTCTGTATCAGAACCATCTGGATGAAGCGATACATTTGTCCTGTATTCTTTTTTTCCTACATAACATGAATTTTGAGCTAAAGGACAGTTATGAAGTACTTAACATGATTAACGTTTCGACATACAGCACTTACACCCCAGTTCTTAGGCTTACTTAAATAATAAAGCTGCACATTCTGAATTCACTTTTTTGTGATGTCACAAAAACAACATATGTACATATA
The DNA here is from genome assembly GCA_037974465.1 of Brachypetersius altus. Classification (NCBI taxonomy): domain Eukaryota; kingdom Metazoa; phylum Chordata; class Actinopteri; order Characiformes; family Alestidae; genus Brachypetersius; species Brachypetersius altus. The sequence goes on from JBBPDB010113678.1 coordinate 18,326, forward strand.
TACTAATAAAGGGCAGCCAATCAGAACACAGTCCGTTTACATGCAGTATATTAGTCTAATCTATACAGAGAGGTTGAAACTGGTTATGTAAAAAGGATCATAACTGTTCATAAACCTACATGAATGTCAAAAATGAACCTTATGTTGAAAAATTAATCATAAGAATAATGTACAATACAGGCCCTTTATAAATTTGCATGGAAATTTAACATGAACCAGATCTTTAGTATAAGTGGAGCTATATCGAGCAACTCACCACGTTGCTCTCGTGTACATCAGGGCTCATGGTGAGCTGAACAACGAACCATGTGGCATTCCTCAAGATGAAGGCAGAAATGAGATTCCAGTGGATGATATTCCTCAGACAGCGAATACTTCTATATAAGGAAAGAAAGCAAACACTCATTTTAATATGTGTCAAAATATGCATATGCATTAAAATGCACTTATGATCCAAATTCTTTATCAAAGAACTCTGCTAAACATATTTATCTCAATTATTTTTGATTCTTTGTTGGTGATTGTTAAAGGGCCATATTTTGCATTTTATATTCCCCCGAGTCCCACTGATGGCATAATTCACTAAAACAACGGCAATTTATTGTTGCATGGCTTTCCTTTCATTGTTTCTTAGAATAAAACAGACTGTTGCTGCAACTGTGCCTTTAAAACATAATGTATGTAGACCTTTGTTCTGTTTGGCTGCCCTGTATTAAAAAGCTAACTAAAATGCTCTGAAACATTCCTTTATGCTTGTTTGAATGCATGTACATGTGCTGATGCTTGTGATATCATAAAACAGCTCATTTTGCACATATGGACAAGTGGACTTAATAATGGGTTTGTACTATTTTCTTTATTAAAATATGTTTTGAAAACACCTTTTTTTCACATCATGGGCCCTTTTTAGGTTGTCATTTAAGAAATATTAATAATTGAGTAATATCACGGTGTCACGGTGGCGAGGGCTAAGCCCCCGGGACCGAGAGCTAACATGGGAAGAACAGCAGGCAGGAACCCAGATCTC
>JBBPDB010113737.1:0-19344 GCA_037974465.1 Brachypetersius altus
AAGTAATCGAAATAATCGACCTGGAAAAATTTGATCGATTATAGGTTCTGAATGTCGATTTCGAATACTTTTCGATTCATCGCCCAGCCCTACTTTTGCTTCTTAAGTAGTTAACGGCTTTCATCAGCTCTCTATTCACTTTCTGTGTTGGGTTTTGGATCACAAGCAAGTTATTTACACCAGCTATGACTGTCCTGATGTTTTTTTCAAAAGGGATTTAAACAAAGGTCACTGCTCTTACATTAATGTTAATTTAATGTAATGTGGGAGCCAGAATGTTTCTAAGCCCCTTCCTAGCATATCAGATATCTATTTGCCCATTTTGTCTCGCATAATAAATAGTTTAATAGTAAATTCTTGTGTCTAGTATAATAAGTTAAGTTAGGACCATATTAAGACTCAACCAATATGTTTGCTGATATTAGGAATATGCGAATGCTCTGCCAGTGAGCTAAAAGGCAGAGGAGATAATATCGTTAATTTTTAACTATATTAAAGTCACCTCAAGTCAAGCATATACCCATTTCACAATGAAACAAAACATTCCTCCAGGACCATGGTGCAACACAGACAACAAAAACAGAAACATAAGAGTAAATAAATGCGGTAAGGACAGGATTACACAGAGAAAGAAAAGAGAGAGTGCCAGAAAACATGAAAGTAACAATACAATAATAATAATATACTGTTGCGTTATTTCAATATGTTAAATTAAATCAACTCATCAGTCATTAAGCCCTAATCCATAGAATATAAGGAACTTGCAATCACTTCTCTAAATGTGCTGTCATTTACAGAAACAGCATAGCTTTTGTTGGACATACAGTAAAAGAAAACAAACATTGTTAAAATATTCCCAATGTAGTGTAGCTACTTCAGATTTACTTATTTTAACTTTACTTCTTATAAAAATGAACTAATTTATTCATAAATATAAAGAACATTTTAAAGTAAATATAAACAGAAATAAACTCAAAAACTAAATTGATAGGAAATTATATTTTGTATTAACTGACTATGTTAAGTAGTAAAAACAAAAATGTCTCAGTATTTGTTTCCCTACATCGTATTCTGTGCCTGTTGTCTAAATATTTCCATAATGTCTGATTGCTCTTCATCATGTTCTGTGCCCTGTAGCGGACTCATCAGAGATGATAGAGAATATGTGGCTGGGGGTGACTTTAGCCACACAAAAGGAGCAGCCTGGTGGACGAGTGCTGGTAGGTTCTTTTACAATGCATATAAAATAAACATATCAACATAAAAGATACACAACAATGATTACAAAGAAGCATGTCATAACCTGTAGGATTCTATCGGTCCATGATTAGAAAAGGCACAAGTGTTACTCTGTATAGTACTTAAAAACATTACATTTTAAAAACCATAATCATGTTTTTTTTTTTTAGATGTACCTTCTAAGAGTGCTAATTCACATCATTGGTGCTGAGACCATTGGGAGAATATTTGTTTGCTTCACACTTTCTTATTGATTCTTATCTCTCTTTCATCCCGGACAGGCATGTGGTCACCGCTATGTAAAAATAGTGCATGGTGGAACAGAGGAGCAGCGGAGAATGGTGGGCAAATGTTTTGTGCGGGGCAACGACCTGACCTTTGATCCTTCTGATGACTGGCAGTCACACACATATGAAGTCTGTAACCCCAACTACGACATGGATAAGGAGGGCATGTGCAATATGGGCATTTCCGGGGGCATGACAGAGAGTGATGTCTACATCGGCTGCACTGGCAGCTACCAGTGGGAAGGTAGATATCATTAGTGCTTAATCTGAAACAGTAAAATGAGTGAATGGAAGTAGAGGAGCACAGAAAACGCTAAAATATGGTGCTTTAGGAGCAGAATTCTGAAATATTCTTTGGGGACAAACACGCTATTAAAGACTTGGTTACAGAAGAAGAGGGAGCATGTGTCTCTGACCATTACACAAACAGGGACTTTAATGACACTGCATTCAGCTGCATGGGAGTTTCCCCTCCCTTTGTAGCTCTTACAGCTCCTACTCTTCTTGGAAAGCTTGCTTCAGGATTTTTAGGCTATTCATTCTGTAAAGCATTTATGTGGTCAGAAACTGATGATGCACGAGACGTCCTGGCTCACAATCTCCATTCCAGTTTATCCCAAAGGTGTTGAATGGGGTTGAGGTTAGGCCTCTTTGCAGGCCAGTCAAGTTCTTCCACACTAAACTCATCCAACCATGTCTTTATGGATCTTGTTTTGTGCACTGGGGTAGAAAAGGTTCTTCCCCAAACCGTGACCACAAAGTTGAAAGCATGGCATAGTCCAAAATGTCTTGATATGCTGAAGGATCAAGAACCTGCATTTAATAATTAGTATGTCCCAATACTTTTGTCCATATAGTGTATAGTGTATGTGCTGCTCGCTAGCAGAACTGATGAACCCTGCAGGAAAGTGATCTGACTTTTGTATACCAGGCAACGTGCATGTAACGTGGAGAGATACCCGCCCAGGATACAGCTGGGATTACAACGACAAAGAATTTGTTCCTCAGAACAGGCGGAACAGATATATGGGTATGACTGCTGTTTTGTATTTGGTACCACACAGCAAGCAGCAGTGATTTTTCCCAACCTTGGCATACTTTGCTTCTATATTGATAGTTAATGGATACTAACCTCAGTTGAAGTTCTACTGGGAACGTAGACTTTTGATCTGATACATTTCCACTTCTATTCAAATGCTAAGCTCTTTTTACTGTAAGTCATCAGTACTTTTACTTGAGTGCCTAAGCTACTCTGTCCACCTCTGAATACACATTAATGTATAATGTATAATAAATACAGGATTTTCTCATAGTTTTGTGATGGTGACTAAAGTTGCTTGGATTTTGTAGGATATTCTGTTACTGAAGAGAAGAAGTTATTGGACAGAAAAGAGTACACAGTGGTCACGGGGGCGCCCAGAGACGAGTCCAGAGGGTCAGTCACTCTTGCAAAGAAGGGGGAGTACAACCTTGAGGTCATGGTTACAATTCCAGGAGATCAAGTGGGCTCTTACTTTGGGAGCAGCATAGCAGTGACGGACCTCAATAATGACGAGTAGGTCGCTAACATCATTCACTTTTAATTCCTGCTTACCTTCATCCCAAGTGAAAATTCAAAACTATACAAACCTTTTAATATGTAGTTTTTAATCACAGTGTGAAAATCACACTGCTCTTTATATGAAGGCATGCAGTTTAATGAACATGAAGCTGCCTTATAGCAAACACTATTACTGTTAGCTTTTTTATGCTAACAAAAAACTTTTGACTTGCAGTGTTATTAAACCCAGGCAATAGGACATTGAATAAAGTTCAATTGAATAATAAAGACTACCACTTACTATTCATCACCTGAAACTTTCCCTTGCTTACCCCACCCATCTCTCATGCTATTTGAGCTCATACCCAGATATCTCTCCTCACTTATCTCAGATTACGTTGTGCCCAAGGCATCTGCATGCTCTATGGATGTCTGCTTTCAAACAGACATCCGGTGATCCACAGGTCCTCATCAACTTGTCAACAGGTTGCCGGCTGAATGCCTATCTATGACAGCACGCTCGCTGTTCACCAAAAAATGTGAAATGCTCATGTGGTAAAAAAGAGAGATAAACAAAACAAAGTGAAGTCTGTTTATGTCTTTTTTGGATTCCTGTCTTAGCTGGAATGATCTGATTGTTGGAGCACCATTCTATTTCGACCGCAACAAGGAACAAGGTGGAGCCGTGTATGTCTTCTTGAATGAAAATGGATCTTTTGGGAACAAAAGGATGGTTCTAAAGGGCGTCAAGGGCTCAGCATTTGGAATAGCTGTGGCAGCTATAGGAGACGTCAATCAGGATGGGTTCCAAGGTGCATTTTTTATATTTTAAAGGAACACGGCTTGTGATGATAAAAGTATGATCATCTATGACATCGGTTATTAGGTTTATTGGGTATAACTTTACTCAATATAATACCCTTTGGTTATTTTATCAGGTACACCTACCATATAAGAAGAATTTTTACTGATTTACTGACTACAACACAGTTTATTATCTTTGTCTGATTTGAATGATTGAAGGAAACCCCCATAGGACCACCACTGACCTGATATAGGACTTAACTGCCTCAAAATGACTTAAATGCTTTCTTTCTTGGTTTGTTGTGCAGATTTTGCAGTAGGAGCTCCTTTCTATGATTCTGGGAAGGTCTATATATGGATGGGAAGCAAGGAGGGAATACAGAATGAACCCAGTCAGGTAAGGCCTGAGTTTCTGTTCTCTTCAGAAGTGAATATTGATTTGATAACCTATTTGGATGAACAGATTTTGCTTCAGGAGGGTATAGGGTACAATGCATAAACTATAATGCTTTTTTAGGTTATTGAAGGGAAGTCTGTGGGCTCAGGTGTGTTCCAGACATTTGGCTATTCTCTAAGTGGAGGCATGGACATGGACGGAAACCAATACCCCGACATCTTAGTCGGCTCTCTCGATGACCACATAGCCCTTCTGAGGTCAGTATTTAACTTTATCATTAAGAGTCAACAAAGGCCTTGGAATTGCAGCTTTAAAGGCAGGATAAGCCCACACAAGATTTAAAAAATTGCAAAAATGAACGGAAACTAAATAATTGAACAACTAATACTGAGGTGATGAGGCCCTCTAGTGGCCTTTATAGGAATTCAGTAATAAAAATCCTCTTTCTGCAGTAGAATGGTGCAATGCATCATAGTTTAAATTCCTGCAGTAACCTTATCGTTACTGACAAAATAAAATCTTTATTTGTTGCAGGACACTTGTATGACTCATGAATGATGCAAATGATGTTAATTACTTGTAAAGTACATACATATAGCTGTATCTGTTGACTGTACAATTTGAATGGTGGACACAACCAGTGGAGAGTGAGTGCAAAAATATAAAAAAAATATTTTTTTAGAGATTAAAAAAACTTTATAGTGAAAGTTATACTTAAACTATATAACTTATATAACCATTTACCTGCAAATTTTACTCAACAAGGAAACACGTGGTTTATATGAAATAATATGCCTTTGTAAAATGTAACAACTGAAGATCTCCTTTAGGTCGTATTCCAAACGCCACAGACATGATGTGAAAAAATAAATGACTTGCACAGTCCATGCTCTATTTCAGGCTGAAGCATTTTCTCAGCTCACAGAACGGGTTTCAGTGGTCTGTGGCAAGGGTTCCCAGCTCCAGTCCCAACTGGAAATAGACTGTATGATAATTATACACACAATGAGCCTTTATGTAGGTTGTTTATTTTATTTTTATTTTTAACAAGTATTCTATTTTTACATTTTATTACAGTGCTGACATTGTCATTTACTGTGAAATCGTTTTTATAGGCACATGTTGTGTTAAGCTTTGCATTATTGTATTGCTTTTGCCCCATATGTTTGTACTGGTAAGGTTTTAGGCTTTCATATTCATTATATGGACAAAAGTATTGGGACACACCTCTTAATTATTGAATTCAGGTGGTCTCTTACTTCCAGTGAAGTATCCTTCAGCATACCAAGACCATACTTCCAAGTTTGCAGACACAGTTGTGCCCCACACAGAGCTCTGGCCTCAACCCCAACCACTTGGGATGAGTTTGCGAGCCAGGCCTGACCACATACATGCTGTACAGAATGAATGGGCACAAAGAAGAGTGGAAACTGTTATAGCTGCAAAGGGAGGAACCAACGCAATATTAAAGTCTATGTATTTGAATACAATGTCATTATAGTCCCTGTTGGTGTAATGGTCAGATGCATACATTTGTCCATGTAGTGTATAACACTGTAAAGGATGTATGTGATTTTAAAGGTAGCTTATACGTAAAATGGCTAGTGGGAATTTCATATATCCTAACATTGATCTGATTTTTTTCATTACTATTACTTTAGGGCACGTCCTGTCATCCATTTATCTAGAAATTTCACAGTAGGGCCGAAGACGCTTGATACCAGCCAGTGCACTGATGCTTGGTAAGGAGACTGTGATCCACATTCCTCAACAGAGACATTAAATGAAATGTAGGCAAAACGTTGCAGTATTTATCTGGATACCTTTGACAGAAACATATGAAGCAATTATGTGTGTTTGCAGTGTGACGGTGAAGATGTGCTTTTCCTATACACTGAGCAATGGAAATCGTGACTTTCAGAACAAAATTTGTAAGTGAATCATGCAAACATATAAAATACAGACTAAAGTATGGTTTAGCTGATCTCAAAAATAATTTACGTTTCATTTTTTTTCTAGAATATTCCACAGAGTTACAGTAATATAGCAGTATTTAGTAACATATAGTAATGCAGCCCTCTAATACGGGGTCACCAGTCCTATTCCCAAAAAACAACATGACTCATAGTACTGGCTGTGGTCTCAGCTCTCAAAAAACTGATTACAGGAGGTAATCTGCAACCACCTTTGCAGATAAGATTAATGCTGTTTGCTGTAACATATTCAAAAGAAGTTTTTAACCCCTGATTTATTACACCTGATTCAGTCCGTCAAGCATTTGAATGTGACAGCATGTTATGTGTATGGGAGCATCTGAATGTGACAGCTGGATATGATTAGAGATACAGCATCAATAAGAGATAATAAATAAAATTGGATATATGTATTATTGTATTATCATTATTATTACTGTGTTGTTTCTGCAGAAACAGTTTCATTATTAAATAATAAACAAACTATTGCCATGGTTTCTGTATATATGTCTGTAAAGTATAAAGGTCTCCAGAACTATCCTTGTGTGTCCTCAGCTGTGAAGTACACCGTAGAGGCTGACCGGACTCAGCGCAACCCCCGGGTCAAGTTTGTTGACAACAAGCTGAACACGTACACAGACATTTTAACCTTCTCCTCCCCCACCTGTCAGGAACTTAAACTGCGTGTGAATGTAAGAGACACCTGAGTTTTGATGCCAAGTATAAATTCACACATACTACGTTTTAAAACAGAGCTATGACAGAGAAAGCATTACAAAGGACCACGTTTTGGAAAGCATTTTTTCTCTCTTTTTCTATCACTCGTACAGTAAGTGTACCTGATGACTTGACCAGTGATTTCAGAAACACAGCTGATGTACACAGTATGTAATATATACATACAGTAAATGTCCATCAGCTAGTCCTTCCTAGCTTCAGATCACTTGGCTATTGTAGTATGTGTACATAGTCAGCTTTAATCTCTTAACCACACTGAGCTTCAAAAAAGAAGATCTGTTTTTTCCCTTCTATAGGAGCAGGTGAAGAACAAGCTGGAACCAGTTGTTTTTCTTCTGAACGTGTCCCTGCATGAGCCTACGGTCAATGCCCAGCAGACCCTGCAGAATCTGGATGCTTTCCCTGTGCTCAGCAGCCAGCAGAGAGTAACCGAGAAAGACGAGGTAAGGTGCCTGAATTAATGAACGATAATAAGTGTGGAAGGTTGCCAATGGATTCATGAGAAAATGCAATGTCTCTATTTTAGATCAGCTTCCGGAAAGAGTGTGGTTCTGATAACAAATGCAACAGTAATCTGCAGGTGAAGGCAGAGTTTGCAAATGAATACCAAGTCCCTTTTGCCAGGTAAGCTGCAAAAATACCATACGTATAACTTATCACAATTTTCTCTCTGTATACCACCACAATAGAGATTAAATTAAGTCATCAAGATGTAAGCAAAGTATATGATTTCTGCGTTAAAATTTAAGCATCCGTTTTTAAGAGTCCATTTCACAGAGTCTATATTTTCAGAGGCTGGAAAAGCAATTGGACATGTGACTGACAAGCAGATTCATGGCCAGCTGTGGCCTGTTCCCTCATTATTCCACGACAAATTAAGTAGATAAAAGGTCTGGAGTTGATTCAAAGCCCTGGATTTGCATTTGTTAGCTGTTCATTGGGACTCAACATGAGGTCCAAAGAGGTGTCGATGCAAGAGAAAGAAGCCATCAACAAAAGAAAATAAACCTAGGAGAGAGAGATAGGTAAAATTATAGGAGAGCCCGAATTAACATATATTAGAATAGAAGAAATTCACTGGTGAGCTCAGCAACACCAAAAGGCCTGGAAGACCATGTTACATAACAAAAGTGGATGATCATAGAATTTACAGAAGAAAAACCTCATCACAGCATCTAGCCAGGTCAAAACCGCTGTTGAGGTATTCGTATCTACGATCAAAATTAATTTTTTAAGATATTTGTGAGACTAAATCTGAGGTATGTAATAGATCTGCAAAAAAACATTTTATTTTCAGGGGCAGATGAAATATGGGAGCCTGCTAAATAGGCAGAGTTGTGCAGTAGAGTAGGCCAGGGCAAGCTAGGATGTATTTATACTTAAAAATATTGTCTGTATGCCTGCTTTAGTCTTTTTGTCCCTGTCTTTGTCTGTTCGCAGTCATGATGGAAGCCAGACCATGGAGTATAACAACAACATTAAGAAGCTGATGCTGTTGGTGGAGGTGACAAACCTGCCGGAGCAGGGCAAGGAGGCGGAGGACGCTCATCAGGCTGTGCTCAACATCACCATCCCACCGACACTGAAGTACTCTGGCTGGCGCCAACAGGTCCAAGCACAATGTGGCGTCCTTTCACAGCTGCTATGTCTTTGAAACATCAGCTGCTCCACAGAAATAGCTAGTTCTGCCAAAGTTGTGTATTTATTTTACTCATTTATTTGTTCGTCTATTTTTTTAACAGGATCCAGAAATCGTATGTAGACCCAACACTACTGTGATCTGTGAACTGGGGAACCCATTTAAGAGCAACAAGATGGTAACGGCACTGAAAACATTTTATGATGTCCCTACTTTCTTAGGTAGCCTAAACTTTCATAGGAGCAGTCAAAAGTTTGGATAATCCTACTTATAGTAAGGTTTTCCTTAAATGAACTATGGTCCACATTGTCTAATAAAAATGTCCAAACTGTGAAAACGCATCAAAAGTATGCACACTTTTTAAAACTTAAAATAAAGAGCAAATTGTCAAAATATCGTGAAGCAAAGCTCAGGCTATTCAAAATGCTTTGCCTATATTTGACAGGGATGTGTGCTAGTAAGTGCTTACATGTATGACATATGGTTAATATGTTGATAAGTAAGAAATGCAATACAAGGTTAAAAACAAATACACATTGACCCAAGGTATCAAAAACACATATACCTGCATTGCTTATAATCTACTATTATTTACAAAATATTCAAGTTACATTAACAGATATGTGCAAGACATTTTTCCTTCTAAAGACTTTATGATTCATTGGAAATACTTCCAAACTACAGCCAATCTGATTATCACCCACAGGCCGCCTTCCAGGTTATATTTGAGACTTCTATTACACTTTACACTGATCAGATTGAGACACAGCTCCAGCTGTCTACGTAAGTGTCTTATCAAATTGTTTTATTGCATTATCTATTGAAATGTCCCACGCTGTACAAAGGGGAACAGCAGCAGAATTGGATCTGATATAAGGCAATTTACCTCATTTTAATCACCCCAAATAAATACTTTGAGTGGAAAAACACCAATCGATATTATCGCTTGTTTTTTTTCCGCTCAAAGTATTTATTTGGGGTGATTAAAATGAAGTAAGTTGCCTTTTTGAAACATGTTTCTTAGGTTGAACTTATAAGCCATTTTACTGAGCCTGTCTGTCCTGGTATTGATGAAGTAGACCATGTGATAATAAATGAGATGAATTCAGCATCCGTCTGTTATTTAATGATGCTGACACACTGTGCATGTGTTATTTGTGTCCAGTCTGAGTGAACAGAGTGATATGTCCCCTGTGTCCATCATCCTCAACGTGGAGAACAAAATCCTCACTGCCTTTTCCATGTATGTAGTGCTACAGAATTAGAAATGCATACACTGTTACAGTTATCTGCCACATGGATTAACTCACATTTTACCTTGTTCTACTCCGTTCTACAGAGAGCACCCAACAGTGAATACTTTTTTTAGTGGTAAAGTTATTGGTGAGTCTGCAATGAACAACACCAACGATGTGGGCAGTTTGGTGGAGTTTAGGGTAAGTACGCCCTGGAGTGGTAACATCTGTGTATGTCCTGAAGTCTTTAAAGAAGTAAATCTTCTTTAAAATTGCTACCAAAGAATAAAGGCACCATCGGATGACTAACTTTAAGATTGAGACGGGCAAAACAGTGACAGTGACTGGGTAAACACAGCAGCACAATAGGGGCAAAGGACAGGGACAGTGGAGGAAAAGGGCGCTAAAGAGCATGTGGTAGGTTTTTTCAGGGCAGTAATGATTCAGGATGGTTTAGGTGAAGGCAGAGAGAAGGTACATTACCAGTCAAAAGCCTGGACCCAGCTGTGTGTTTATCATAATCTACAAGATTTCGATTCTTCGTATTTGTTGTATTAATGTAAATAGCATATTTATTTCCAAAAATTAACAAATTAATTTAAAAGAAGATTAAAAAAAATAACCGAATTATATTACACTAATTACTATCTGTCTTTTGTTGAAAATGTGTTTCCTGGAATGAAATATGATCCAATCAGTTCTGTTACGGGTTGCAGGTAAATGTAGTTGGTGAACCGCTGGGAGAGATGGGCACTTTGGTGATGGATTTTGAGTGGCCATTTGAAGTGATAAACGGAAAATGGCTTCTTTATCTTACTGAGATCCTGATCAACGGGACGTCCGAGCCACGCTGTATTCCTTCTGGGAGAATAGTCAACCCACTGAGACTTGTAGTGAGTATAAGAGCACAGTATTTTCATAATGCACCCCTAAAGACTATTGTCTATATTCAAAAATCAGGAGCACTATATAGAACAATGTATTAAGGGACCAAAATAGATGTTCAGGATACTGAAAAATCAGAAGCAAATATATTAGGAACAGGGATTATAGGTTTTTTTAATAGTGTTTCCGTCATTCCCAATAGTGATTTTCTCAGAGGTTTTTATGGAAACTATATACAGTTATAGGAAATAGAATTAACAATTGAAATAAATAGTTTTGTTTGTTGATCGTGTCTTGCACAAGCTTGGTACTTAGTCCTCAACAGTACTCACCGTGTTCAATATAGGAGTGGAAAATTGTAATCAGTTATTACAGTAAAAAGTGTTATTTTGGAAGACTGGTAATTGTACTTTTACTCAAAACTTTCTTTTTAGATTTGTTTTTGACACTGTACCACTCACACACCACCTCATCACAAAGTAAAAAATATCTGTTTGTCATGTCCTGTTAGCGGCAGCTAGAGGTCGTCCTTGTTCTGTTTTTGGTTTTGGGTTTTGCTTTGGTTACTTTTATTATGAAGTGGTAGTGGGTTTTGTGTACCAGGTACTGCTGTGTTTATTTTGAGATTAGTGATTGTGTTTGGGCATTGATTTGTGGTATTTTGTGTTTAGTATTTCGTTCATGAGTGACCAACCTGTGTCAGTCATCCGTCCGGATAGTTAAGGATTTCTCCTGTCTCCTTTTGTTTAGAGTTAAAGCTGTACTTCTGTGTCTGACCCTCGAGTCAGTTTTGTCTCGTTTTTGAAAATGGAAGTCTGCCTATGCGCCCTGCCTTCATTTGAGGAAAGAAGGGAAACGTGACAATGTTAAACCATTTTTTTTTCTTTTACGTACTCGGCTGTGTTATAGTCACTGTTCAGTGCTGTACTTCAGTAACATGTTGATACAATTTTCATACTTTAATTTGAAAACAGTTTCTCTGTACATTTTAAGACATCATGTAAGTCAACACTATGAAGGTTTTCAATGTCTGATAGCATACATTATTTGTACGCTTGCTATTGCATTGCATTGTGTATCTGTATGAGTGAGCTGCACGTTCCCCATGTTCTTGGTTGCACAGCACACTCCAAAAATAGTCATACACTGTGCAACTTCTATAAAAAGTTGTTTCATAAAAACCTTCTATAAAAAAATAAACAACTTTTCTTTGTGAGCAGGTGTCGGAGAAGGGGTTAAAACGGAATAAGCGCGACTTGGATATCAGCCTGCCCCACACGGATGCTGCTAAGGCACTCCTCACACCTCGCAAAGAGACCCACCTATTGGTACAGTACACAGTAATTGTATCGTATTAAATTGTAGGTTATTTCTTATCCTTGAGTATAATGTCATTGCAGATTTGATTAAATCCTCAGAGTTACTGGGTTAATATAATTTTTTTTTAATTTTTACAATTATTTGTAGAAATACAATTACATAAATAGTAACAAAATGGATTTTGTAAGTAATTACATTATCACTCTTTTTGTATAATGAACTTCTGACTAGCTTGAATCCTTATAGTTCTAACAGTCTGGTTGCCATTACTGACACACAGGAGTGCTCGAAGCAAACGGCTCGCTGTGTGACCTTCTCTTGCCCCTTGAGGAACATGTCCAGCAAGGCCACGGTCATTCTCAGGGCAAGAGTGTGGAATAGTACCATGCTGGAGGTAAATGTCATCAGCTGGGAAGGTTTAAGTAATATATTGCACACTTTATCACATTGCATTTTGTTTACATTAGACAGTCAACAATCCGATGCACAAAATTAGCTTCTTTAATTCTTCGAGACCTATGTAGCTACCAAGTAATGGAACATAATGCTAAATTTGTAATAATCACGATGCAGACAGCTTGCAATGATATTTATAAAATAAACAAAAGTGTTACATATTACTAATAAAAATAGTAGAATGAATATAAAGAATAGTAGAGGCAGTAATGTCGAGATCTATTTATCTATTCATTTAAGCTTCCATTACTTCTTGGCTACATTAGCTCTGTAGCTCCAATACAAAACTAAATAAGCCAACTTTGAACACAAGTTAAGGGTAAGTGGATAAACAAACCCTTGTTCCTCAGGACTATGCCAGCACTTTTCGAGTGGTTGTTAAAGGACATGTCACACTGAAGTTGGTGACTGATAAACCTGCCATCAAAATGGACAACGAAACTAGAGAGGTTAGTTCACTTCATTACCCAATATGCTAGCTGCTTGGTTTAAGGCATGAAGCTCTTTATAATTTGACTATAATTATCTCCATCTCTGTAGTTTGTGGTCAACATCGATCCCGTGCCAGGAGAGGAAACAACATATAATGCTCCGCTTTGGATCTACATTGTTGCAGGTGTAGCAGGAATCCTCCTACTAGGCATCATCACCCTAGTACTATGGAAGGTACATTGAAATTCTGCATTATTTACACACAGACAAACTTTAAGACAAGGTTTCCTGTCCAGTAACTGTGTTTACTTAAATTTAAAAATTTGCTTGGAACAGAATATTTCCTGTTCTTTTCCCTTACTTGTTTTTCCGTATATGCAATTTCCTAACCACCAGGCCACAGGCCGATACCTGTTAGTAGTCAAATTGAAATCCATCATTTTTGTTTAGCATTCGTGAATTCGTTTTTTATTATAATAGCAATTCTTCTTGTAGCGTTTTACAGAATTTTCAATATATTCATGCACCATGTATGCGTGCTGGTTGCTATTGGCAGTGTGAAAATTTGTCCAAAGCTGTCGTGTGGACAAATATATTGGGACACCTGACCATTACCCAAAAAGGGACTTTAATTGCTTTAAATTCAAATACGGAGCTGCCCCCCCCTTTGTAGCTTATATTACAGATTCCATTCTTCTTGGAAGACTGTTTCTTCAGGAATTTGTGCCCATTCAATCTGTAGAGCATTTAAGAGGTCAGGCACTGATGTTGGATGAGAAGTCCTGGCTCCAGTTTATCCCAAAGGTGTTGGATTAGGTTGAGGTCAGGGCTCTTGCAGGCCAGTCAGATTCTTCCACACCAAACAAATTTTTGTTTGACGAATAAGTACATTGTTTATATTTTTAGTATTATTTCAGATTATATTTTATTCATTTGAGAAGTCAAAGGTATCTAACTGAGGTTTGAGTCATGAACATAAACATTACAGCCTACCAGCTTGCCAGGGAACTTTTTCTTTAGCCTGTCAGTTACGTTTCTATAAATAAAAACCATGTCTACATGACAAAAAGACACATTTAACCTTTCGGGCATACATGACGGAAATGTGTATTTGATAGAAAACAGTTTCTCATTAATAAATTCAACCTAAGGATTTCTTCTCGTCCAACCTTACTACAGTAAAAGAACTAATGGTTGGAGCCTTGCTAGATCAGTTGTATACATTTTTTTCCTGCACCATTGTCATTTACTGTCAAAGAAAACAGAATATTTCCAACAGCTTAAGAATTATGAAGCTGCTTCTTATTAACCAATCCTCAAATCATCGTTCCCCCTCCCCGGCAGTGTGGTTTCTTTAAGCGGGCTAGTCGGAGGGAGATGTACGAGGCCAAGGCCCAAAAAGCTGAGATGAAGATACAGCCTTCAGAGACTGAAAAACTGACTGAGGACTACTGAGTCTTTGGGGGGCCAGTGCTGGCCCCCCGGCATCCCCTGTTGGTACCCCTTGAGAATGCAGCTTTGCTGATTTGCTCCTGAGCTTTCATTCCTTTTGTTTTCCACTCTGTCACGTGTAATTCAGCAGCCCGCCTTGGCTCATGCTCACTCTTGTTGAATCCAAAAGATGTACACTTTCTAATTATCTATACTTTTTCAGCTCAATTGCATGCCCTAAGCAAAGTAACCAATCTTCCTGTCTGTTCCCGGCTGCTAATGTAAAATGTCCTTGCCTTGTGGGGTTGGGTCGTGTATTTTTCATTAGCGAGCAGAAACTGATTTTGGTGTTCGGCTCAACTTATATTTCTGTCATTTCCAACTATTGAGCTTCTGCCAAACTGTTTTATGCACAGTGATTCCAATTACTCACAGTTGAAACTTGGAAATAGCATGCACTAATCTGAATGAACTTTCTTGCTTGTTTTGCCTGTAAAAGATATTAAATTCAGGTGCTGGAATTTAGTGATATTAATTTGGATGCCTGAGTGATCGTTGTCTTTCTCTCTCTCTCTGTCTCTCTCTCTCGCTCTCTCTCTGTCTCTTTCTGGCAGTGTGGCTTCTTTAAGAGGGCTGTCTACTACAAGGTCATGCCTAAGTACCACGGAGTGAAAATACGCAAAGAGGAGAGGTACAAGTTTAGCAAGGCTTTCCAGCACGAGCGTGAGCTCGACAAAAAACTCTGGATCACCAAATGGACAGAAATGCAAGAATATTACTACTGAATGCTACTGGAAACATTTCCTGGCCCACCAGTGCGTGGTGACTACAGCATTTCCTTTTTTATATCCTGCCTTAATTGCCACAGACACTGAATATTGGCTTTTCAGGCCATCACTCGGACAATATGACACATCGGAAACTAACGAGTGGATGAACATGTTTCTTCATAATCCACTGCATTCTAATGCAATATGATGTCAGCAATGTTATGAATCCACAAACATCCTGCTGTTCCATTCGTTGAAGCGCCTGCTGTTCATAGAGACTTGGACAATTATTATAATTGACTATGGAGATTTTCCCATCCTCAAACTGTAAATGTTGCAGAAAAATAATGTCTTCTGCATAGATATATGTTGTCTGTTGTTGCATACTGCAAGTGACTGTATAGCTTTTATACATTATGTTTTCACATAAAAAACATAATGTATGGCTTTAAAAATGAGCATGGAATGATGTTTCGTTCAGAGGGTTTATGGCGTATTGCAAATGGGAAGTTCAACAAAACATTACACTGAATTTACATTACAGGTAATTTATGAACAAAAACTTGTTTGATGAGACGAGACGTGTTTGGTGTCTGAAGTTTGCTTCTTACGTTGCACTGGGGCTACAAGACTAATGCAGCAAAATTATAATGGAAGTTTATACCCTGCCACATACCAACTGAATGCCAAAATCAATGCACATTTGCCTCAGTCTGTATTGTTAATCCTAATTTGACTTGCTGATAAGGTCTCTGACACTGTATAACATACTGTTATCGATGAAAACAGACAAAAGTATGTTGCGTGACTAAGAAAATGTCTTGACCTAGATTCGGTTAAGGGGGAAATTGTGTACCTTTTTTTAACTGTCACTAAATGTGCTGTAGAATGATGCTCTCAATTCGACCCACACTGTGAGGAACTTGGGCATTTTTGTTCAAAGCCATTTGAGCTATACATAGTACGACTGCACAGGTAGCGGAACTATTGCAGTTTGGTATCACTTGTTGTGCTATAGTAGTGTCATATCCTATTCACTGACCAATGGCAGACAATCTTAAGGGATATCATCTCATGACCCATTATTTTAAAGCAAAACAGCACAGAATGGTTATGTTGTTGTTGTGCAGCTAATACACACACGTTGCTGGTCCAAAATTTGTGATGCACATACTTTCTTAGAAGGTTTTATTTGTATTTTTTACTATTTTTAGCTTAAAAACTATAAAATAGAATAAGTCATTATGCAGTGACCAAAAAAGAATGACATTATTGTATTTTAGAAATGTCTATTTGAGATTATTCAAAGTAGCTTGTTTTGTGTCATTGGAGCCTTGCGCCCTCCTGGCATCAAGTAGCTTGATGAAGAAGTAATGTGTGTCCAACTGTGGGGTGTCCATTTTCAAATATTCTGAAATGTACACTTTAGAAGGTACAGGACTTCATAATGCAGTAATTAAGATTTTTTTCCATGTATGGTTATGCCATGTTCTTGACTACTTTGACCAGTAAGAGTGAATACACTGGAAAATGTTCTTTTCATGCAAGATATTTTGTATTAGTGTTGTACTTGTCTGTAAATATTAAAGCACAATGAGATTATTGTTTCAGTTGAAGTGTGATGTTGATTTAAATAGAAATTTGGGACGTTGATAGCGAAATTTGCTTTCTAAGGGAAGGCATCTGTTAAGCCACAACTTCATATGTCTTGCTTATGTGCCTGTCTGGTTTTGTGAAAGCAAGAATGTTTCTTATGATTTATGTTTCATCACACTGCAATGATGTTTCACATGAAACCACTATGGCCCATTAGATTCAGTGCAGCAATGACTCCAGTACTCAAGCATTGAATAAAGGCGCAATTCATAATGTGAGGCTTCTTACTGTTTTTTTTTTAATTTTATTTAAAGTGGTTTGAGTTTTCTTTGATACACTCCTGATATTGATAGTTTAAAAGAAAGCTGAAATTTATAAAGGAAAAACCTACAATAGTATCTTAGTAAGATTTCAGCCCATCACAATCTCTGCTAACTAGTATGGATTCTATAAGACTCCAGACTGCACTGAATAGATGGAACAGTATTCCTCTGTAAGACATTTGCTCTTGTGATTCTGGTGGTGGAGAGTTGGATCTAACATGCCAAGGCAAAATCTCTCACACTGTTCTGCCGGCTGAAATGCAAAAACCATGGTATAGGGCCACTGCCTTTTTGTTGTTGTTCCTGGTTTCTTCTGTTCATGTTTTGGGGGCTTTTATTTTGATATCTGGGTTTTGCTTTTGTCACGTGTTCTTGTGTTTCACCTGTCCTGTGGTTTTCGGTTTGATTGTGCTGTGTATTAAAGTTCCCGTCTGTGTGCTGTTTATTCATGAGTCCATCACCTCACATGCTTTTGTTGTACCCTGTCTGCAACCTGGTTATCCAGAAGTTCTAGTTTCCTGTTTTTCTAGTGGCCACCGTGCCTATTTTCTGTTTTGTCCTGTTTCTTGCTTTAATAAACACATCGAGCATGGATCTTCGCCTGTCTGACTGGTCTATGCACAGAGGAAGCCCAGAGTCGTGGGTCCGCGCCCTCGACTCTGACAGATGGACTCATCCATACGAAAAAACCGCCTACATGGAGGAAGAATGGGAGTTCTTCGACCTCGTAGGCTTTTTGCTCAGCCTACCGGTCGAGGACTCCCAGAACGAAGAACCCCCGGAGACCACCCCCCCTTTCCCCATCCCAAAAGAGGCGGAGGAGAAGGAACCGCGCTGCTCCCGCGTCTTCTCCACATTCCACAACGACCACTGCCGAGCACCATCATGGCGTGATCGCCGGGCCGCAGCACGAGGCCGACGCGGAGCTGCCCCCGCTCGTGTTCGCCGCGGAGCTGCCGGTGCGCGAGGCCGGCGCAGTGCGACACGGTGACGTCTGGGGGGAGAAACACTAAGCGCTTCACTTCACCAACAGCTGCAGGCCCAATCCGACCAGCTGGAGCTCCTCACACGGACCGTCCTGGGGATCCTGGGACACCTCCAAGGCCCGACTGCTCCAGCTGGCCACCCTCCCAAACTAGACCACAACAGTAAGGGCCCACTAGTTAGCGTAGCGTCTGAGGGCTCCTTAGAGAAGGCGGAGGGCCCTGTCCAGCCGCCCGGAGGGGGCTGCCCGTTTGTTGGTGAGGGGCCCGAGGAGTATCCCGACCAGCTTCCCGGGAGGCTCCCGGGGCCTGCTCTAAGGAGCCCTCAGACGTTACGCTAGCTAGTGGGCCCTTACTGTTGTGGTCTAGTGTGGGAGGGTGGCCAGCTGCCCGTCTGTCGGCGAGGGGCACGAGAAGCATCCCGACCAGCCTCCCAGAGGGGGCTGCCTGTCTGTTGGCGAGGGGCGCGAGGAGCATCCCAACCAGCCTCCCGGAGGGGCTGCCTGTCTGTCGGCGAGGGGTGCGAGGAGCGTCCCGACCAGCCTCCCGGAGGGGGCTGCCTGTCTGTCAGCGAGGCGCGCGAGGAGCGTCCCGACCAACCTCCCGGAGGGGGCTGCCTGTCTGTCGGCAAGGGGTGCGAGGAGCGTCCCGACCAGCCTCCTGGAGGGGGCTGCCTGCCTGCCAGCATGGGGTGTGGTGCGCGCCCAACTCAGGCCCACGGAGGGGCCTGCCTGCCTGACTACAGCGGCGACCCTGCTGGGACACGCCGGGTTGCCGGGCCCGGACTCTGGTACAGAGAGCACCCTGCCAGCCGAAGGACTTCCAGGGGGCGGGGTTGCCACCCTGAACTCTGAGGAATCCCTCAGAGAAGGACGAGGACAATGTCCCGTGGTCCACACCCGCGTCGCCCGGGCTGATGGGGAGTCGGCCCGGCCACATGGACAGTGGGGGTGCGACATGGAAGGGGAGCCGGGGCGTTGAGTCCTGTGTCTGATTCTAGTTATTACGGCCTGTTTCGTTTCTTTTTTCTTTATTTAATAAAACTATCTGCATGGATTCCTGGCTGTCTGCCCGTTCCTGCACACTCCGAGAGAGTTCAGAGTCGTGGGTTCACGCCCACGACTCTGACAGATATATTGGTCAAAGCTGTATCTTAAGCGGTTGTCAAGTTACAGTCGTTTGAAGTATGGTAGCACGGTACCATTTTCCAACTGAAAAACTTAGAAAATCGCATTTAAAGTTTTTGTCAGTTTTTTGTTGATCTCTTTAACAATCCATAGCAATTCAAAGAGATGC